>QNGE01001249.1:46506-80723 GCA_008508345.1 Paragonimus westermani | reverse complement strand
ACAAGTTTGTGGCGGCAACGCGGTAGAAGCAGGAGGTCAGTTAGATTGACCCTCAAGGTGTTCCACCCATCGCTCTAACCTTCTGGACTTATTATAGATGAATGTGCCATCTGTCTCGCTGATAGCTTCACTGACAGACGGTCGCCTGGGACCAGTGACACGGATAAGCTTAAACAGTTCGCCAGTGTTTCCGGAGGCAAAAGCCGTCTCCATTTCCTTAAATTTCCCCAATAATCAAGCCTCACGATCAGCATTTAGGCTATGTTTCTACACTTGTTATATGAACTGCCAGAAGGGATGTTCTGTCTGGGTTCTAACAACTCCAGGGATTTCTCCGAGATGCAATGTTTGTTCGTTCTATGTATCCCCGTGCAGCATGCTAATGTACCTGATTCACGAATGGCCTGTGTGATCTGGGTCCAGGAGCGATCAGGATCTTCGGAGTGAGAACTACTAAGGCAGGTTTCTAAGCATCGTGCACATCATCGTTATACTTGGTGCCCTCCCTCTCTGAATCGGACCTGGTCTCAGATAGACTACACAGCTGTTAGTTATAGGTGGCACGGTTCCATTCAGGACTGTCGTTCTTATTGGAGCACATACCTAGATTCAGCCGTCGTTCGCTTATAAGAACTTCAACCCTGGGTACATCCTGGTTTATAAATCCATCCAGTCACTTCACTGAAGAAACCCGGTTTGTATACCGTCTGATTAACTCATCTAGCTAGTTTTATGTCAGAATATTGTAGTCACCCCTGTGCTCTGTTTATTCATCTTTTGGGTGCATATTGATATTGTTGGTTTAGTCCAAGTTTACATTTGTGCATATATATTCCCAGTTTCGCTGAGCGAGACTGACAACTGACAGTGAACACTCTTCCACTCTAAGTTGTTGGGTAACTAGCAGTAGTGGGGCCTTAACAAACCAAACATCGTTCATAGTTTTTTTTCAAGCGAAAATAGATTACTGTGGTAAACCCTTACATTCCTCAAACATGTATAAAGTGATTCTTTGCATGCACAGCTTGCGCTGACTTATTAACAACTTCCCTGTGTAGTTTCCGTTTCCAAAATAACTTCCAAATCTCCTTTTGTCACAAACAGCAGCAGTGTTCACACAATTCCCATGACCTTCGCGCGTGACACTGCTCCAACTCTGTTCACTCATTGTATCCCTTCTGTGAATCTGACCACGAATTTATTTGTAGATTTGACACCTTCAAACCTATTGACCGTTCACTATCAAGAACGGCGCACGTCAATAAAAACACAAAATTTCAACGTTCAGAGTTAGAAATCAAACCAGATAAGGTACTTTCAACAGCGTAACTAGAAGTACGTGAGTAAAAAGCGTCCAATTCAGTGTTCGTTGATTATGTGTTTGAAGACCCACATCACCGTCAACGAGGGTGAACTTTATTCACCGCTGTTAAGACGAGATGTTTATCCTGGTTCTTCAGAAAGAATGTAACCATTTAGGAGGGTGCACAGAACACAACCTAACATACAAATTTATTTTCAGAATAATTGTCTTTTCTTCGGAATGAAACAAAATTGGATGCTCATAGATCACCATATAAAAAGCTTCAATTGTACAATTTCCAGCGGATACCAAATTTAAATCAGTTTGAATTAAAGCTGTTGATACCTGTTTTAGTAAGACAGTTAAAACTGTTTGGCTGCTCGGCTTTCTTATAGGGTTTCCAGTTAAAAGAGTCATATCTGTATATATGTGAGTAAGATGCTAAGTACACTGTGAATGTGCACGTTCGTGACAACACAGAAAATGTTGAAAGAAATCGACTGGTATTGATTCACAATCTTTAATGGGTTTCTTATCGACCGATTGCCATTTCAGCACTTAGAAAAGGCAACAGAAACAGTAACTCGGTCCTCAAGGGGAATGCTAAATAACTTCATATTGAGAACCGGCTTCAAGATGGCGATACAACAAAACCTATTACTGTACACACTGTTATATAGTAGCATGACCTGTGCATTACAGGTATGCTGTTTAATCACTTTTCAGTTAATCTGCAGTAAAGTAGTCCATGGAATAATTTGGCTTACCTAAAGTCTTCGGAAGCATATCGTAGAAACAGAACGTATATTTGGAATGGTTGCGTTGATCAGCCAGAAATCTCTGCAGTGGATAGGCCATGTGATACAACTGGAAAGCAATCAAATTCTTATATTGGTCAGGGAGATTTGTAGAAGGTCCCGAGCTGAAGATTTATCACTTTTGTAGAAAGATTACTCAAAGACAACTGGCATCAAAGACACTAGCCGGAAGGGTTTGGTAGCTGGGCAAAATACGTGGAGCTTCGTAAAACGGAAGTGTTTACTGCCTTTGCGTCTAATTTGAAAGTATGTGCTAATTACTTCATGGTTCTCAAAATAGATTTCATCATACACGTTTTTTAGAGTGAACTGCCAGTCATTTCATGATTATCACCAACATTACATTAAATTAAACACTACCGTTCTAAACTAATACCTGACTGTCATTTTACAAAGGAAAAGGCATATTCATAAGGTCATCCATACCTTCCCAATATCTTGGTTTGTTTGCGACTTATAAGAAAGTCCTAGAAACAGGAAGCTTAACGATTAGCATAAGCGTCTCGTTGTTAATACGTCGTTGAAACATCAGTGATAGGAAAACGCAAAATTGACAGCAGTGTGAATATGCAGCCATTCAATGTACCCGGTGCTCAGCCCATTTGTATCAAAAATGTGTGACCTCATTGTTTTAGGTCGGGGACCAAGGAGTAAGCTGCACCTGAGGATCGACGATAAATGATTGTTTCTACAATAGACAAAACCAACAAGACTCATTAAATGAATGCTTCGCAGTGCTCAGCATTTCATTACCTGGGCTTCTGTCGTACTATGTAGCAGTTAACTCCCATAACGAGGAAAACTGAAGGTTTCGCCGTTCGGGAATATGGAGAAGAGTTTAGAAAGCGAACAAACACGTAGGAGGCGATCACCAGAAACTCGTTGATGCACTCCACCTCAGAAAAACGAAACATCAAATCATCAGACTAAAGAGACTAACTGCCTTGAATTCATATGGAAGTTGCAATTACGAACGTTTTCGTGGAGAACGCTCAGGTATACGTCATATCCTAATCGTCAGGAGTTATTTCGAACAGCCCCACTATGCGAGTCACATGCACGCCAGACAGAACATTAGATTACCAGGAGTGATTGCTGAAAAGAAGTCATGTTCAGCGACAAAAAATGGTTTGAATACTCCAGTAGCGTAGGTTTCACTGACAGCCCAAAAAATCAACAGTGATACCATACCTCGCAACAATGTAATGGTGTTCCCCGGATGTTCTTCCTCTATGATAACAGCAAAAGTCTACAATGCCAAATGATTTTCTAATTACATCCGGTTTTTTATTAACCACATTCGGCTATCGCTTTTACAATATACAACGCATACTCTAACCTTCCTTGAGAGAATCCTCAATCCTAACTCAATGTCTGCAATAAAATATCAACCATTTCTATTAACCTGCACTTCGCTTTCACGTGAACCCCTTAGTGAACCTCTGGAGTTATAACCACGAAGTTATGTTAAAATGAAGAGTGTACAAACAAAGGTTTGAAAGCACAGTACAGTTCTACAGATAATTAGCAAGCAACAGCGACGTGTGACAATTTTGAATTGGAACGCGAACCAAGTGGTCGATTAACGTTTGCTTCTTTTTAATCAAAAATTTTCTTCAGGATGTCGCTTTGTAATTGTCTTTTTCATAATATTTATCTTCAAATCAACAGTCTGATGCTTTTTCCTGGTTTGAACTTACTAAGCGAAGGTAGGCTCAGCCTGCTCTATAATCGGTCCACATCTGTCTGTTTTGTTTTTCATTGCTGTTGCACCAAACTGCCGATTGCTTATAAGACACTTTTGAATACGAAAATAGAAAGAATCCCCACGACTGTAATTACTTCACGAAGTTTGTATCCGTCACTGAGAACCACAGATCTAGCGAGACCAATTTAGCACCGTCTCAATGAACCTCTGCAGCAATTTAAAACTTAGAAACCAAACCACGGGGCACAGATGTGCCACAAACCTTTTTGTTGATAGAGACCACGGTGCCGTTTAATAAAATTTTATCCGGCATGCTCAGACGGGACGAGTGCTCTACCGAGTAAGCTACAGAGCCATGCCTGGAACTCGGAAATTTCGCAATTAGACTCTGTCATCCACTTGTCCCGTTGTCTCATATAAAATACATTAATTGAACCACGGGATCGATGTCCTAGCAGGGTCTCTCAAGCAGCCCACGCTGACATCCATCAACATTACAGCTGAGTAACGAGAGTGTTTCACAAGTGAGTAGTTTGACGGATGTGATGATTTAGGCGGTACCCAATTGAAGGTTCCCAGCTGCTGACGTGGTTTCTTAGCTCAACTAGCACAAGACTCGCAATGTTATGGTATCCTGCTTTAGCTACTGGCTCAAATCTAGCCGAAACCTTGATTTTTCGCGATTGGGTATCTTTTAACTTATCGAATCCCTTTTGGTCAAACTACTTATTTCTAAAACTTTATTCCCTACACTCTGAATTACAGACTACGGAGGCAGCTGACCTGGACGCCTAGGATTGTCTTGCACCTAGGTGTCACGAACGGATCTCATTTCTGTCATTACTATAGTTCAAACTACAAGCCAACGGTGAGTTTCGGACATCGCATGACCTCCATCCCATTAAGTTGCTTGTGATCCATAGGAGGACAGTAACCTGAGTTAACTTTACTCATCTGAGGCGGTACGCGTGTTCTGCTTGACAAATAACCTGGAAATCCAACACGAAGTCAAACATCCCCAACCGAAAAAGCACTCACTGTGTGTCAGTCGTCACTTCGTTGCGAACGTGAGAAAGACAACCCTGGACCATCAGTTATCCCATCAACCACTGCAGAATTGTATACTACTGGGGATAGCGGACAGAAAGAAACCAATATGAGCAAGAGGCCGTGTCTCACATCTGGCTTGAACAAGGAGCATGTGACAGATGTGACAAAAATTCTCCTGTGAATAACGAGATGAATCATCCAGGAATAGTGTGTGAACTGCAGTAGAAACCAAACTGCATTATACCTACGCTTATGACGAGCAATTTCCGAAATCATGAAACGCGCATACTGTCGATGTATTGTGTACAACTGAAGCATTGTCTGGGTTTTCTTGATCTTTCCTTGGACGGCCAGCCCGAAAAGTGACCACCCTTCGTCATTCCTCTGGCTCCTAAGAACAGTGAACGTAATCGACGTGCGTCAGTTGCGGTTACGAGTGACCTTATACCAATAAACAGTATTGAACAGGATACCACGTTTTACAAAATGCCTTCGACGTCCTTGTGATATACGTGGAACATGATCGTTCCATTGACCATCACTGTGCTACTGGCTAAAATCTGATTCATCAGGTCATTGTTTTAACTAGTGTCGATAGAATTAATTATTTGCCACTGCTCACTTTGGCTCCCAGCTCTATCTAAGGATTTTACATATGGATCAAAGAGAACTTCGGTGTAATCAGCGCGTCGTTGCTGGTTAATTAGGTGCAAAGCTTATAACCAGCATAAATTGCAACTGTTGTCGAGTGTACTCAACTCTTTCGTGTAAAGTGATCATCTATATGTCTAAACACGTTCAACAGTTAATTCATAAGATGTTGATCAAACTTTCATGTAAACGGTATCACACAATGAGTTTGTTGTCTCAATTCTCACTATAGAATATACTGTTCTGCTTGTGCACTTTCAGACTAGCTAGTCTACAAGCAGTTCGCCTAAATTATGAAATTGGTCCGTCCGTACTAACAGTGGCTGAACATTTTTACAACCTGAGGCAAAATGGTGTAATAACACCGGGTTGCCTTTTCACAAAGAGGGTAAAACATAGAACAAAACTATGCTGCTTCTGTTTCACATATTCCACAAATGTCTAGAACACTGTCTGTTTGAACATTCGTAAGCAAAGCCTTAACTGTTCCCTATCCGTCATGCAAATAATCACGAATGAACCCGACTACGTGTTTCAGAACCCAAAAACATTCGCTGACTTTTTTTCTTGCGAACGTGCATACACGATCAATAGATGACTTAAAAAAAGTACAAAAGTTTGATGTAGTAAAACTAGTTTGGAACACGAACTTACACCCAGTGTGCCTCCAGAAATGGCCGCTATCCTGTTCTTCCAAAAAACGTGTTTTAACAAAAGTGTTGGAAAATGTGAATTGTCAAAATGTGGTTGAATTTCCGCTGTGGGTTATCTGTTGAGGCCAGCGCCCAGCAATATTGAGCATTTAGATTGTCTCCTTATGTACTGAAATCAGTCTAAGCACTACTCTCTATAGAGTGCTTCAGATTCATTGATGGAATACTTCGCTTGGAGAGATACAGTCCTAAAAAATCTACGCTTCGTTTGAACTCAAACCTGCTACAGAACTAAAACGCTTGGATGCAACAGGTACTCTGACGGCCAGGCTACAAGACCATACAGGGAGCTCGAAAACGTCAGCGTTGGATTGAATTACCCATCCAACCTATTATTTTACACTGTTATTAGTGTATACAATTTACCAAGGGCCAGGAATTATCAGGCCTGATAACTGGTATGGTTTAGTGCTGTTTACATTCCCAAAATGTACATGGCCTTTCTGACCACTCCTGCATAACGTTAACACAGTGCACAGGACGTTATTGTCAACATCAAAACAGGTCAGGATGTCTTGTACACTGAACTGTGAGAAACAAACCCGTTTATTGGCTTGTATCAATAGAGTAAGATACACAGCACTAAACGTTACTCATCTATGAATGGATCCGTGAAACTAATGGTAGATCATGTTGTATAGCTCTTTAATAAAGACTAAGATTGATTTGAGTTTTTATCGTTTACTTGGCCAATTGTCACGTAACCCATTATTCAGTGCTCTGTCAAAGCAGCTGGGCTAACATGGGCCAGAACGCAAGTCCGTGAGATCGGTCGTAGACGTTGTTACCACTGACTGAGGTGTGTACTGATCCTTCAAACTTCTTGTTCAGATTGAGTTGGAGCCCTGTGTCTAACTAGAATGCAGCCTCCAGAACAATTAATTTGAATTGTAGAGTTATATCCTAATTTCCCGAAGAAAACACCCCGGTTTTGTCAGGGCACGCTAACTTCATATTATCGTAGAAGTACACTCGCAGTTCTCTTACCCCAGTTAGCTATGGTAAATCAGTTAATGCTGTTTAACAAGGGGCGCGTCGCATATCTGAATATTTACTGCTGGACTATCTTTGGTCAGTTTTCAGGTACCCAAAAGTCATTTAGGCAGTGTTCCATCTACTGAGGATGATTTGGTTACGTTTGAAACACACTGAATCAGCCAAGGCGCATAACCTTGTCTGGAATGATTAACTGTTGATTCCTTGTCCTTAGTTACCACTACGGATTGCTTACATAGTATAGGAATGATGAGAAGCACATCACTCAGCCGCCCCTTCAGATAGAAACTAATGTAACAAACGCCAGTTAATTCTGGCCAACAAATTTGCACATACACAACTTTTAATCGGGATCCAAGTAATCCACCAAAAATTTATTCTACCCAAGATTTTCCATCAGCATTCCTCTCCCAACCCTTAACAGAAATACATTCACCCTATTGATTTCAATGGAAACTGCATTTAAAATGCGCTAAGCGATTCCACCGATTCAGTTGATGGATTAGTCAGCACCAGTTGGTATCCTATCAAGGACAGTCAAGAACAGGCAGTGGTTTCGGCAACGCGATTATCTTGTCTGCTTCCACTGACCCAGTTGGCTAGCCACATGCGTGAGTTTGTCATAGGTCACACGGGCAAAAAAGAACCTATGTCGGGAAACGGTCGCACAGTTTCACACAACGCCTGAAAACAAACTTTCCGATCTGACTGTCGTTTTAGTTCCATGCAGATACGTGTATGATATCAAAACAGGCAAACTGTCATACATTCTGAGCAAACCAGACCAGATGGTACCATTCTGCACAATAGCTAAGCCAGATCCAGTTAAATCACACAAAGCCCAATACTAAGTATTCGGCGATATAATGAGAAAGAGAGTAAATAGCTTATGCAATCGGAAACTATTTCAACCCTATCAAAATTTGAATGAACAGCTGTAGACCAGATCAAACGGGCAGCCATATTAGCTAAGGAATAGTTGAAAAACACCATACATGAGTTGCTCTCCTAACAAACGCGGGACATGTGTTTACAAGTAGGTGTGCGTTCATTCCTGCACACTAGTGGGTGGATGACGCACACACTAGAGTAAATTGCACGTCACATGCTGGGCGCAGTCGGTCAGCCAACCACACCAACTACAATGGCAAGAAAGTTGGGTTTTCGATAGCAGATATGCAATTTTGAACAGCTGTCTTCCAGAAAACGGAAGGTGTAATAGTATTCCTCGCCCAGGTTTCAGTCAACATAGGGCACTCAGCAGAGTCTTACTTTAGCCTTTCGATTCGTTAGGCTAAACACGATTTAGAAAACTAACAACCATATACGATATGCGTTTTAAGGTTTGCAGTGTTTTCGGACAGATGGGTTAGCTACAATACTAAGTAAGACCGCCTGTAGAAATTACGAAAACGTGATTTTAGTGTAGGATTTTCTCCGAGACAGAAGTTGAAACTAGCAGAATAAAATGGTCACTCCCTTGACACCAGGAGAGAAGAGTAGACAGTTTGGCCAATTCGAATTGTTAAATGAATATAGAAAATTTCATTTGATGTACGACTTCAGCTGTTGTCGACCTCCTCTGCAGTGACTAACATAAGAACCTACCTAGGTTAACGGAAAACTGATTGAACCGCCATGGTGCTATAAAGCGGGAAAACTGTAGATCATCAAAAACCCATTTAAAACGGGGCGCATCACTGTACAACTGTTTGAACTAGCGTTGTGGTAGTGTGGCACGTGATACATACATACATCCTTATTCGAACGTAGCGGTAAATTACACCTTTTTCCGTTTACTGTCATAATGTGAAGAAAAGCAGATCAATAGGGCAAGATCTTCATTATCCAACTGGCATACTCCCACGCCACTCGCGTTTATGAACTGGAGCTCCACTCGACAACCCGGCCAGCCTTCCATCTAAAAGTCGCGTGCGCTTCTAGCTGGCTGACGCTACTTGTCACGGATTTTGGCATTTTTTTCGCCCATTGACCCGACCTTGTTAAATGATGACTAGTTCGGTCGCTCGTTTTGTCCACAGTCCATCCGCTACGAGGTTTGACCATTTCTCACCACCGCGTCGAAATACTCTACTGAGTGTTGGAGTATTCGAATCTCCCACTTGGTCATCCAACACAGCATATGCCTTGATATATCATGTCTTTGAACAACGAGCACTCTCTGTGTCATTTGTAGCAACAGACGGTGGAAAAACCTGCAAGCATCGTGTTACTCGTTTAAACCAGTGGGGCTATTTTGTGGTAAATTGGCTATTTTCGACTCTTTGTGAATATGAATTTTCCAGTTCTTCAGTAGTGTAGAGGATCTAGAAAAAATGTATCACACTGAGAAATGTTGGTTATAAAACGTATGCCTGAGGATTCTTAAGTTTCACAAATGAATGGACTGTCGGACAGAACTGGGTTGAGACCAATGCTGAAAACTGCCGTTCGCAGTCTCTGTATCACTAGTTGCAGGGTAGTGGTAATACATGGGTAACAAGTTCATGCACAACCCCAATAGGACATTCCAACTTATAGAGACAATGAGGGATATGAACGCACTCGAAATATACCTCATTGGAACGCGTAAATAACCGTTGGCGTCGGCAGTGCTCACGTCTTTCTTCACAGGTGGTCACTTGGATCACAGTCTACAAAAAACATTGTCACACCCCACCTTCCTGTTAGAAAAAGTAGGAAATAAGTATTGATTTGAGTGAAATTCAACGTATATTACTTCAGAGTTGTCTCCCTCAGCTTTCACAAATGTCAAAAATGTACATTAAACGGCAAACTGTAGTATGCACAGTACACTAGACTGTGCCAAGTGTAGCATGCCATGGAAAACTAAAGGTTTTATGTGTAGAAGTCTAGGCGGCTGTATACCAAAAGCAGCTTTATCAGCAATACGGCTCCCATATCAAGAACAGTAGGGATAACTGGGTATTGCGGATGGCTGCATATAGTGCAGAATCAGCGTACGGTTGCCTGAAGTAACAGTTTTCACTGTCCTTCAACGTGAATTCATAATGTCTAACTCCTTCACATTGGACTTTTTCATTCAACTGAGCGGTACTTGTCAAATTCTTCTGACGACATCGCTGTAGATTGTAATCATGTAAACGCAGATATGGGCTATAAATTAGATTACCACGAAAGTCACTCAAAGCGCCGTCACCTTCCAATGCACCAAAACAGAAATTCCGTAGCTAGCAAAGTGTAAATCTGCACCGCCTTATCGGAACACATCCATGAACAAGCAGACGTCTCTAGAATTTGAAGATTTGGAGAAATACGGCGCTACCAATGTGACATTCTAACGCATCCTATTCAGATTCGGAATGATGCGTCGACCACTGGAATTGAGCAGGTGAGTGGTAGGTTATTTTCTGTTGGCTAAATATCGTGGGTTTAGCCATTTTCGGCAAAAATTGGTCAAATTCTGCTCGAACTTCAGCAATTCCGTTCGGTTTAGATGTAAGCAAAACCTTAGCATGAGCGGACCAAGTAACTGTTTCAATTTTGATCGGATGTGATACGGACTGTTATGTTTCGATCAAATCAAAACACTGGACCGAAACCTCTCATCAGGTAGATAATTATCCATCTATTAGCTAAGTATTAATATTGTTATTGTCTGTTAGCAAGAACGAGGTAACACTTGGAAGGCAATATACTCAGTGTGTTCTGTTTATCGGTGAGACAGACCGTCAATAGTAGCAGCATGTCACGAGGGTGAAAATTTGACTTGTTTCCTTCTCCGTTTCAACATTACCAACATGAAAGCGTGATATGGATTATTTCACAGTCGATCAAAGTCTCCCCGAATTTCTCGCAGAAAGTATAGCCTAGTCTACCACCTACATTGATGAGTCCGTAGCGGATGACTCAGTTTGTCCATTGTAGCACGTGATTAATCAAAAAAATCGGATATCCCACTTGATAGATTATGGATCAACTACAAACCTAACTAATGTGTTTAAGTCTAAAGCGTTTGCAACAACACTGAACGATGAATCAGGCGTTTTCACGCAATTGAAATGACTGTCAGCACAGACTGCTTATCATCTCCCCATGAAGGTGCATATGTATTTGACAATGTACAGTCACATAACTTTTACTTTGGCAATTTAATCATTATTCGTGTCTGCGTAAACGGATTTCCTTTCTGAGAAACAGGCAACTCAGATATGTGATTATTACTCGGTATTGTGCTAGCATATATTCACGTATATACTCATCTGGACCGAATACTGACTTCGGGAAACCTTTGTTCGACCAATCGCGCTGTGAGTCACCAAATAAAGTTTCGGGATCAGGGAAACTGAACGCTTCCTGCTTATCATTCCCATGGGCTGGCGTCTAAACACATTTTGGAAGAGGCTCAGTACTACCTCTAGGATGAGACTCACTTCTGTCAAATCGAGATGTTCCACATGCAAATATGTATTCAAAGACGAAGTGTGATTCAGCAAGTCTAGACCAGGTGGGGATTTGGGCGGCTCGGCACATGGTCACTGATATTGCAACATATGGTCGTGTTTTCAACAGAATTCCTTGGTTTAGATACTGAATTAGCGGTTAAAGAAAAACGAAGGTACATATATTGTTGACAAACAGTAGACATCCAAGTATATCACGTCACCACCACTCACATTCGAAAGAACTTTGAATACTCAAGTAGGACTAGTTCCTCTTTCGATAGGAAACACTTCCTAACAGTTCCCCTTAGTTAGAAACCTTAGCACTGTACGTTCGCCCCTATCACGGGATGAACTTCAGTCCACATAAGAGAAAAGTACTGGTCACTG
The DNA here is from genome assembly GCA_008508345.1 of Paragonimus westermani. Lineage (NCBI taxonomy): Eukaryota > Metazoa > Platyhelminthes > Trematoda > Plagiorchiida > Troglotrematidae > Paragonimus > Paragonimus westermani. The sequence goes on along the minus strand of QNGE01001249.1, from coordinate 68,670 downwards.
CGCCGACAGCAGGACGACTACCATATATCCGCATCCACAAACGTGATTGCGCGTTCATCCATAATTCTATCGTGCCCAATGCGGGGCCAGCTATAAAGCTAGTTCCCCACACAAACGAGCTTTAGTTCAAATCCCAGCCTGCGGCAAGGATATTTAAAGCTGAGAAATCTCAACACGACCGAAACAAAACTCAAATGCCTATTTTGAAAGAAACCGACTGAAAATCATGTCAGAATGGTAAGGCTGTAATAGAACGAATGTAGTGAAGATGAGCGATCACACCATACTACTTGTCAGCAGTCGGGTGGAGACAGGTAGTTCGGTATTGAAGTAACCGGCAGAAACTACAAGCGGTAACGCTGGTGTGTACTGTGGCAAGCAATGGCGTTTTCCCTGCATGAAATATACACTGGCAACCATGGCATCGCTGGATTACTGTTATGTGTAAATGAGTGTTCGTGTTTGAGGTGATGTTGAATAACATACATCCTGTGTACATTTTTGGAATGAGCAATCCTCGTGAAATCCGCGTTCTTGGCTCAATGCTAGCAATTCTCGGTCCTCACTCCGACTACTAAAAACCACTTGAGTTGTCTCCAATTTTTCTTGACTATGTACACTACGTTGCGTCCAACTCTCAGCGTTGAGTCATCCAACGAGACTAACTCAAATTTAGTCGTCAAAACTGGAGAAATTCACTTCGGTTGCTTACGATGTATTATCAGTTTACGATCACAGTGTAGCTCACGTTGTATTGGAGTTTGTATCCGCGTACTTACGGATAAGTATTCTGGACAGAGACGTGCCTGTCGCTACCAACCTAGTTCTTCATGGCTTACACATTTTTGTCACCTTGATTATAGTTTTAAACGTGTAACCATCGGAACCCAAGCATGGAAAATAAGAAAAACCAACCTTATTCATGTGAGACTAATCTACATTAAGGTTCATGTATGTAAATGCTGTTCCCGTCATCTGTTGAAAAACCGTGTGATTGTTAGTTCGACTGTTACAATCATTACTACGGGCAAATGTAGCTTTGTCCATCCCGACACCGATACAATTTGCAGCAAGTCTGGAAAACGTGTATTAGCCTGGGTGACAGGTAACAGAATAGGTGAGGACACGGTGGAATTTCCCAGGAGAACCAATGCTGCACAAGTGGGGCCAAAATGAAGATTTTAAGACCACCTATTAAAGTGCTGATGAAACCGAGTTCGCAAAATGAACGGAAATCTATGGGGGCATTCAAGGCTCTAGCACTCAGAGTACACTACGAATTACAAATCGTTATCAAAGTATTCAAAAAATATTAATGTGAATTTGGTGCATTTGCTTCAGTTTCCGTCGTCCCAGAATCGGCTATGGCAAAAGTACACATAAATCACGTTGATTTGGAATGCTACTCGGTTCGGCAAATGAAGTGAAGGCTCTGAAACCCCGGTGATATTGCCAAGCTGGCAGTCCCCACTGATTCTGAACTACAACATTTCGACTGCAAGCTGGCCACACCTAAATGCTAGGTGCCCGGAAAATTGTCCATGCTCCTGGTGTGTACGACGTGTGTATTCTTATGTTGCATTGTTGAAAAATGATCATCCCATGCTCATTTGTTTCAATAAATGGTGGAATAAAACGACCTAGAGTGGTAGCATAGGTTATCGCATATATAGTTCCATGCAAGATTGTATGTCCATTCAGATGAGCAACCGAAGAAATGCATTATGCACAACCACTGATCGCTCATTCTCAACACAGTTGTGAAAATCTAACTCGTCCCTTCAGATAACAAATCGACAGCAATTCCACACATCTGGTCTATCCAGCTTAGATTGTCCTACCGTTAGCTAGGACAATATATCGCTGACAAGGTGGAAACGACACTTAATCCGCCCCCAGACGTTGCTAGAATGGATGCCGAATTAGCTGGGTCATCATCCTCCACCTTCTTGTACAAGTCGCCCAGTTTTCTGCGGTGCCTGCAGTGCAGTTGTTAGCGAAAATTCAAGCTCAAAGGCTGTATGTCCTACTGGATTCCGACTAGATAACAAGACGCCCATCTTGTTCTGGCAAAACTTTTGAAAGTTGCCTTTTGTTAGAGCACCTACTTGATGTGGTCTTCATTGACACGATGTGGCACTTTTTGCCTGTGTAGTAACAGACAAAACTTACATCGGCTGAGATGCGTTTTCATACATACACGAACGTTTAATTCGATTGTATTGAGCTACTGTCCTGTGGCATAAAAATACGTACTCGAATACAGCCTACAGCGTAACTCATCATGTAGACGACGTTTGCAAATTGACACGATGACAATTAGTCGACTACATTACTTTTTCAACCGAATAATCCTAGATATCACAATGATTGAGGAGTCAGAGTAACGGCGCGTAGGCAATCAACAGTTTGGAGCATGCAGTAACGAAGGTGGGTAGAACAATCGACCGCCTCTACAACTCTGTCGTGTAATGTAGCTCATAAGACGCTACTATGTTCAAATCTGGAGAGTCCGTTTCCTCGCTCAGAATTTACCCGTTCTAACCTTACAGAAAATGGTGGAAGCCAAAGGAGAGCTCATGATCAACCTAAGCGCATTTAGCAATCAGACAAACGCATCCGGCGACTAACAATAAACCAATTAGTTGTCAAAAAATGATAAACGGAAGCACCTAACGACGTATTGCTCCCGCAAACTACTCATCGATAGGATATCATATGTTGAACATGGTATAATCATTGACAAACTGATGGCAATGAAATCAACACGAGGCTGCCTTCACCTCACAATAGTAACAAGTTGGCCTCGAAAGCGTACAATTCCGACACAAGGGTGTATGCAGTTAATTGATCCTAGAAATTATGCTGTCAAGGTGACTTCAATGATCCATGAATTAACAACGGATGACTGAGCCAGTCAGATTAAGCATACACTATTGTGAGACGACGTCAATCAGGTGAACAAACAGAAAACACACAAGGTTCGGGTGCAAAAGGGTGACCGCATGAAGGACCAGTATTGTTCAGTGGTCACGTAGACGATCAGTACTCCGGAACAAACAAGACCCCCTGTTCACTAGGTAAATGGATACACGCTAGTGCACTTACGAAAAATTGCAGCGAGTCCAAAATGACGGTAAGATAATCATACAGTCCAGCTTACACTGAAGAGATCTGTACAAACTACACATTTTTTATCCAACCGTCTAAAGAGACCAAGTTCAAGACACAAGTAAATTGAGAAATTCAAGATTTCGAGCTGATAAAATTGTGGTCATTATACTGTGTTTTGTAAATTGAACATTGGTACAATGAACTACATTCTACCTAAAAAGGACAACATAAGTGAATTGAGCCAATACTACTTAACTAGAATAGGACGTTTAGTTAGAAGTTGCTTAGAATGGTAGTGTACAAGAACATTGAACACAATTGTGACATCGAGTATCGTTGTAGCTCGCTCTTAAACTGAGGTATATCGGAAAACACAAGAACACCAATAAAATGTTTCAAGCGTTCGAGATCACACTCGAACGTCCGAAGGATTACATGACTTTATCTGCTCGTCGGGTGACCTAGTTCGATATAACGTGAATAACTACACAGGAAAATCTGGGGAATCGTAGCTACATGCGATATGCTCCAACTACGGAAAACAAAGCATCAAAGGGTTGTAAGGGACTGGTGTTCGCGAACAACCAAAATTACCCTTTCAGAATGCACAATACACACAGGGGAAACGAAACCGACGCTAACCACTCGCAACACGTCCTCATTTGGACCCTATTCGCAGCTTTCGAACTTGGACAAACTTCGGGTTGGCCCACTTCAAAAAGGCTATAGACACGAATCTTCCTATTAGGGTAGAGCCCATCAATAGCACCCCTCTCACGATCAGTAGTGGAATCTTCGCTCCTCTGTTTTCCAAGCGAACGAACTCGCCGCCATCCTGTTGGTTTAATACTGAGTACAATCGGTACCCGGGTATACGAGGACTAGCTCAACACCACCGGGCATGTTCTTGCATATCAGGTCCGTCTTCGTTGGTGAATCCGCAAACTGCCGTGCTGCTTGCGTTGCAACTTCCTACAGGGTGCATCGGGTATCCTGGATGGATGAACTCTATCCGAAGGGGTTGTAAACCGAACCACCACTGGTCACCGGCTTCCAAAGAACTGTGAACTCTGTGCTCCGGCCAGCTGCTTTGTGGGCTAGGTTCTAACTAAACCAAAGGCTCCAGGTGGAGCTCTTCAAGTCAACCCCTCTCGTCGGCCTAAGTAACCGAAAACTATCCTACCATCCAAATTATGAACTCGAACTTGTAGTAATTATGAATTTTGTCATGTTCCTCTGTCATGTGTCGGTAACCGGCTTTATTCCGATGTGAAATTTTGCCGCACCACAACAAATTCGTATCGTTACGCTCTCTCTTGCCAAATAACCCTCTACTTGGTGACCCCACCCCCAAATTCCGTCCTCGTGTACACATCAGAGACTTACTTCATTTGCCGCTCGTGAAGGAAATCACAGCCAGTACGTCAAACACCATGGTTCCTTTAACTGAAGGACATAAGCCCCTACGCGCCCTCCGGAAACCCCTTAAACTTGCCAACTTTAATGTTTGACCACTTGTGTAAACAGGACAACAGCCAGCACTTGCACATACTCTGGGGACCCTAGCCATTGATATCTGTCTTGCTGAGACACGGCCTCAGGATTACAGAAAAACGCTACACCTTCAATCTCCGTCAGCCGGTTCACCAAACGGGTACAATGTGCGCCTGTCTGGAGACTGCGGCTCAAGCCACAGATCAGGCCAATGTTACAATTACCCTAAGCGCATACGCAGAGAATGCGCTGTTTGACTGGATTTCCATAACAGCCGCGTTTGCGTCATCAGGCTCGAAGGAGCGGAGCTCATCGCGAACGCTGTCTGTTTGTTTCTGGGGTCATATACCTCCACAGACAGTGGTCCACATGCAGCCAATGGTTTTAATCACCAGCTCATTAATCTCCTACACACTGTGTGGCGTACGGACATTACAGAACTGGCTGGAAACTTGAACGTTCAAGTAGACAGGCTAGGCACTAACGAACGTGACCTAGATGACGTGCACTTCCATGGCACTTGTCCAGCAGACAACGGTGAACGTTTGTTGTAGCACTATACTGTTAACGGTCTGTTTCTAGAAAGTACTAATCTTCGACATCCTAAGTATCAATGCGCCACCTGGCGACCTCCACTGCCGATTCACTCGTGGACACAGGTTAACCACATGGTTGTCAACTATCGGTGGCGTGGCTGTTTCTAAGATTGCAATTCAATCCTGGAACACCTGCGTGAATTGCAATCATGCACTGTTATATGCCAAGTTTGCTTTGCGTTTTCGTGAGAGGCCACTTAGTCGTCAACAACGAATTAGTGTGTCTAAACGAACAGGGCCGTAGGCGCTTTACGTTTGCCGAGTGTGCTCACCTCTAGTCTACGTCCTCACTCACCAGACGACAATGAAGCACACCGAGCACGCATATAGCATGCAGTGCATAAGTGGATTCCTGCCTCGCGTGGTACTACTACTCGTTCAGCCGCCGACCGCTAGGTCTTTATTTGATGAGTGGAACTTCTCGACGCTCGCCGGACAATTTTATCCAGTAGTGGGTACAACTCGGTCACCAAGGCTACTCGCCTGGAGATCCGGAAGAAATCAGGAGAAAATCGTGAGGCCCAGTGGACACAGCGCGTTATTGCGATGGAACAAACTACCGCTACCGGGAATTCCTGAAAGCTTTTCCAAGTTATTTGAGCAACTGGTAGCAGAAAGCCAGGTATGAACGAGGTGATCTGCGAAGTCAATGGTGAACCTATTCATAACTTGCAACGATGCTTAGGACGCTGGGCTGGGCACTACCAACAACAGTTCAACTAGTCACTCGCACTATTGACTGTGACCTCTGACCTTGCCTGTGCTCACTGATCTATTGACCTCTCTCCGGTCATGGGAACAAAGTCTCTCTCCAGATCAGGTTTCTGAAACGTCACAAGACACTGGCCTCAGAAAAACTCCTTTCTGTGTTTTTTGTAGACAAAGGTCCAGCCTTAGCTGAGAAGCTGACGGCTGTGCTCCAGAAACTCTGGATCAATGAAGTCGTTCCAAATGACTGGGATTTGATTAACATCCTCAGTTCCAGAAGGGGCCACGCACTTTGTGCGCAAATCACAGAGGGATTAACCTAATTCTTATCGCGTCGAAGTTGCCCGCAGCCACTGAAATTCGTAGACTAAGCTAGGAGCGCGAACAACATATCCGTGAGGAACAAGCTGGGTTTCACTTTGGACGTGGTTGCATTGGTCTAATCCTCATATTTCGCCAGATACGTGAACTCCACCATTCATATAGAAGGCTAACGGTTGTCTTCCTGGGCATCAGAGGGGCCTTTAACTCGGATGACAGAGCTGCACTCTGGGACTACCTATCGAAGTATGTGAGCATCGTGAAAGTCATTTATTGGCAAACGTCAGACCATGTTAGGGCTTATGGCAGCGTATTGCTGACCGTTAGTATCTCCAGTAGAGTGTGACAAGATTGTGAAGCCTACCCTTTCATATTCAACTTTGTAGTAAACGAGATTCTAGAGTGTGCCCTGATAGGCTTCAAATATGATGATATGGACCGGCTCCCAGGGACTCGACTTCGAGACAGAGTATGCAGACGACATCTTCCTAACCTATGAGAGTTCACAGGGAGATCAGGACATTTTAGAACGATTAGAGGCTTCAGCTCATCAATTGGGTCAGTCCTTTGCATCTACTAGGTGCAAAGTGTTGTTGCAAGATTGTCAGGACTCTGTGCGTGCTCTCAACCTTGGTGATGAGCGGTTGGAAGTAGTCGAGGAGTTTATGTATCTTGGGAGCTGTATCGGCGCTGATGATATATGTTTGATGAGATCGCAAATCGCACTGCAAAAGATCGGATGGTGTTTATCAACTTACGCCACCTGCAGCGTCGACATGATCTTACTCTTTCTGTGAAAGGCCGAGTATACAGTGGCACCGTAAGGAGTGTCTTATTGTACAGCTCCTAAACCTGGAGGATTCACGCGGAAGATGCTCATAAAGTATCTGTTTTCGATCATCGGTGTTTCCAAAGCATTAGCGGAGTTTGGTGGGAATACCGCGTCAGCTACGACGAAGTTCGCCGACATGTCTCAGAGAAGGATAGACTCTGTGGAAGCTTAAGCACATTGGCCTCCTCGCACACGTTTCCTTGACTTGGCCACATCTCACGAGTGCCAACTCACCGCTTGCCATATCGTGTCTTTGCAATTGGTAGATTAGGTTGGAAGCGGCAGCCCGGTGGTCAGTGAATGACTGGGGTTCAGGGTATGAAGGCACTTACTGTGAAGCCAGCCATGCACTAAGGTGGAAACCTCGACACCCATGCCAGCTACTCTCTGCAGACAACCAGGACCTGTGGCACTCATAGATTGTTTCGGGCGAACCATTTATATGTCGAGTATAACAAGTGACTATAGGTTACATAACACCAGCATCGTTGACAGTTGCTGTGAATTTTTTTTGCCACAGAAAGAGCTTGAATCGGACTGTATATACAGCCAGACTGAAATCGCCGAAGTAGTCTGGAGGTCAAACTGTGATGGTAGAAATTCGAGACAAACATACTAAGGACACATAGGGCTCAGTTGAACAAAAAACATCAGAACACACACAGCTGCACGTGCACACAGCATGGCTTCAGAAAAAAAAAACGCGAGGACCCAGCTGGGAACATCAACCGACAGTCCTGTTGATCAAGAGTCAGGAAACAATAGGAAGTGTTGATAGGAAATGAAATAGACGATATGAGACAAAAAATCTGCTGAAATTTCCAAATAAATAATGTGCATCAAAATGGACTGCGTAGACATATGGTCCTGGCATAGGTCCGTTTGTATTAGCGTGCACACTTAACCGAAAAGGTGTAACTCAGACGACAATGGGCTGTGCTTCACTTGGAACCCATCCATTCTCGTAACATCTGGTCCGATTCTAGTTGCAGCTGACTCACAATCCCTTGCAGAAAGTCACCTTTATCCTCCTGATTGGGTTATGAAGGAGAGTGAACAAAATAGAACATCCGTTAAGCGGACAAAATATGCCATACGGAAATAAAATGGTCGTTTAAAGATAACAGGTCGAATACAACGACAAAGAAAACATAAGAGGAATATACAGGAACTCGTGAAAGTCAGAATGGCAATTGACAAACACAGACACAATCAAAGTCAGATAGATAGCTGAGTTATTCAGTTCCGAACTGTTTCAACTATCACTACTACAACACGGGAATGTTGACGCCTCTCTTGGTCTACGTAACATAATAAACACATCTCAACATACGTTGTGATGGAACATCGTCTGTATCCATCCAAGTCTCCATCACAAAACGCTCTAGAAATACGTGATCCAAGTAGACTGTGCAGTCTAACGCTTCACCAAACGTGACTACCCAAGATTACAGATAGTTGAGACCATACCCCTCTGGAAAGGATCACATGAAACACTCACTCGTCATTTTCAGTGGGGGTTCTCTTTCTAGTGAACAACACATTTTTCTATAGCACGCCCACAAACCCGGACAAAACGTTCGAACAGCAGAACACGTTTGTTTGCGGTTGCGGACAAACCAATTTGTGTCGATGTCACATGACACACCAAACAAAACGACTCCACTCGGGGACGGAAGTGTATGTTGACTGTTTGGATGCAACTGTACAAATAGAAACGTGACAAGGATGTGTGCGTAGGATGCTGAAAGGCAGATGACAGAACCCCGACACAAATCTGCATGCTTGTGTCTATGGCCTTAATCTCAAAACGAAGATAGCGCAGATTTATTTCCTTTCCATACTTCGCTGCTGACTGTGAAACTAGAGGTTGGCAAATGTGTGCACTGAGGTTGGTTTCACAAGAGAGGAGGCGCCGTGGATATACCTGAAAATCGTGGTGCCGCGGAAGCTGCAATTCGCAAGTGTTATTTATCGCTCGACGCTCACACATGTAAAGCATGGGTTCACAACAATATCAAGATAAACCGTTATGGATGATCAATGCTTGTAGCTGTACTAACAGTCAGTGGCCACAGACAATCAGCTCATCACGGGAATGTACACAGAACCCCGGTATCCGAGCTACTAAGAGAACGACGAGTGGTTTTTGTAGAACAGTTGGTAAACCATTCAGAAGAAGTCAGAGAGTCAACAATGGTGTGACAGCTGTCTGTTTACTTATTGGTTTATGTTGAAAGCCAGCCGCTCGACAGTCAACAGAGCTTTTGAAACCATGATGGGGTTTCCTGATTAACGGTGGCTATACGTGAACTGTTAAAAAAGCATGTAAGCACAAATTTTAGAAAAACTTCTAAGGACTGCCGATAACCATGGTTTGACGAAAAAAATTAATCACGAAGGGCTATACACACATTACATCGCAGTAACCACGAGAAATACTGGACCGCCTCAGTAAATCAGCTTAATGCAATACAATATGTTTGTGATTGTAAAGACAACAACGTCTATGTGGAATGTCATGGGGATCTAATGGAAACTGACACTTTAAAGTAAGTGCGGAGTGTCCACTTTGCTCGGACGAGTGCATAATAAATAACAGAAAGAATAATGTCAGTACTCTCGGAAAGATGTTTCGGAAACCGTGCTTGACGTAACGGGCGATCGTGATCACAGTCTCAACCTGCTCAAATTCTCGACATGTTGCTGTCATAAAACGAGGATGGACTATATGCACGTTTGCATGCAGTTGACGCAGTGCTCTCCAAATAGTTTACCTATATGGAACTGAGAAAAATACACCTAGGCAATGAATCATTCTCGTGTCTCTGTAGCACGATATCTAAAAATATCGTGCTACAAATGTGTCAGTTACTGACTGACAGTTAAGCATGACTCGCGTTACAAAACCATACTAGGAAGTACAACCTTGGGGAAATAACCCCTCTTGAAAAGTCTGAGTGTCTCGTTCGCTCTGAGGAAGGATACGATGGTCTCATTTGCATATCATATATGCATTTGATAGCGCATATGGTTACAAATGTATCAGGAAAACGATGAGGCATTTGGCTACGTCTGCTGAAATGATTCATTAAAAAGTCCACCGCCGCTAATGAAAGGGTCACGAACAGCAAGGACGCAAAAGAGATTGGACCCGACTTAAATTTGAGGAACGTCTTCCCCATTATCTTCAGGTCAACGAAGAAAGAATCACTCGACTCAAAAACAGAACCTGGCACACCACAAACTCAACAGATAAGTGCTAGACTCCCTTTCAAGCAAACTCTTTTCTTCACTTATTCGGAACTGGTTTTAACGACTGCAGCGTTTTCAATTCAATTTCGGCGTAGGTACTTCTATTCTAGGCTTCATCACTGTGGCGATAGGTTTACAGTGTTTCTGCCATGCACTACAATTCTAATATTCTTTTGGAGACCCATCGTCTAGTTTTTTGCGTGCCCCAACTGCACCAAACCACTATCTGTTTTTGCTTCCGATACTGCTCGTTAGATTTAATATCCGACTCAAAAGCCATCTGGAGTTTTCGTTTTTGCCACTAAGCGCTCATGTTGGGCATTCGCCTGAAAATTAACTGTGGTAATGTGAACGGAACATTGATGCGTAATACTATGGTTAGGTCTTGTCATTGATATCTACTTTATCAAAGAACGCAATGAGATGGATATGCGCAAGTACAGCCACATCTTCGATAAAAATGAAACACATGTATTCTACTCCACAGTTTAGTATAAAAAAAAGACCAAATGAGCCGCTGCCGACGTATGTACACATTACAACAAGCAACATGTCACCAGCCAGTCATAATCACTGAAGAGACGTCTGCAGTTCGTACACATACAAATGCAAGCAAGCGAATTATCATTAAACAGCCCATAACCGAGAAGGCCAAACATGACGATGACCAGTGCTGAAATGTGAGATGGAAGGTGATAAAGATGGCATTAGTCGCTTAGTTATAAATCAGAAGTAAGGCGTAGTTGACTGGTGTAGCCTTAAATTGGACTCCTAGATGTCCAAAACCACAGAAGGGTCAACCGTGAATCGTACGTTAGAAGTGGCATTTCCACCAGGACTTCACATTAGGAAGTGGAAATCGGTAGATTATTCACTATTGCGGTGCACTTCATATTCTGTCAAACGGCAACCAATTCGTTCCAGTTCACTGTACATCCTCAGACAACACTGATCTACAAAGACATCAAAAAGATCGGACAAGTCATGACTACTTGCAGTGAACGCTCATATCAAAAAAATCCTCATCTGTGTGTAAGAGCCTGTATACAATTTCAACAGGATAAGAAATAACCACGTATTGGCCCCGTAAAGCTCCTTTTTTCAGCTCATGCATCTGTTCCATACGTAGCTCAGTTGTTACTGATTAATTTATCAGTTTAAAATCCAACAACGCAAACAGACATGACGGTTTGTCAGCAATCGTTCTCAAGAAATGTGCCGAGTTCTGATATAAACGATTGGCCGAGTTATTCGTCCGGTGTTTCACACATCGCAAACTTGTGGATTCTTAGAGGACGGTAAACATGACACCAATCACCAAGAAAAGAAACGCCCAGATTTCGGCCTAGTTCTTGCACGTCTGCTTTCGAAAAACTCATTCTCACGAGAATGGATGCTCAAGCGAACATCAAGGACTTTAGACAATTTGTTTATCTTTGCTCATTCCTCGGTCTTGAAGACCTCGTTTTTCCGGTTAATTCTACTCCGTCATCGCCAGACAGAAATTTCATAATCGCCCCTGTGTAAATCTTACAATAGGACCAAGCATCGATTAACAATGTTTGAAAGCTTCAACCTAAAATTTCCAAGGAATCTGGCATTCACAACCCAGTTACTAACTGTTTACTAACTGCAACATATTTCTCCAACACAGTCCTCAAGCCTCACCACCACTTATCACTGACTCTAACGTTCTTCAGGGCACAATCCTCCCTCCATTGTTGCTATCATTTTATGTGGCAAGTATGCAAATTCACGGTGCCATTTTTCGAACATACGGATAACGACGTGTTAGGAATCAGACTGCCTATTAAGCTTACTTCGCGCGCCTTGCCGGACAGTTTGCTTGAAGTGTCAAACTGTAACTCTTAACGCATTCAAATATGTTGATGTGCTGTTTTCTGTCATGAAATATGAAAAGCAATATGAGGAATCTTTTAACGACTATTTATCACTCTATGAAACCTTCGAGTGAAGCATCTGGAGACTATTTGACACTCACCCTCAAACGGACACTCCACGACCAAATTTGTCCTTATTCGGACATATCAGATAGATAGTCTGAATGGAAACCTGACAATTTGAGGTAGACTGTCCATTCACATTAATGGAGTGAAAGTAACCTATGACTCAAGTACCCTGAGGCTACTTTGCGGAACAATACGACGTGGCTATTTCATGTTCAGGACGTTTCCATCAAAACTGGAAAGCCATCATTCCCTGTTCAAAACTTAAAGCCTCCCTCCGTTCCACATTACTTAACTGGCCAGAAACGAGACACAGTTACACCACAACAGTCAGCTGATGTAAGCAACCAGAAAACAAAAGAGAACAATCGATCAACCAGTACAAACAACCATCAGTTCTGTCTTGGCAGAGCACAATGAGTTAGGAACAAATAAAAACATCCTCGATTAACAGCAAACCATGATTACGCACTAACAGTATTGCGTAGTAAAGTGCGACCACACCAACAAGTGAGTTCAATTGGGGATTGGGCTAACGGTCCGATCGAAGTAGAGTTAGACCGAAACCGAGTGCACAGATCTGACGAGCGGTGATTTCCAGGTGGACGTTAATACAACTGATTCAGCAATTACCGTTTCTAACGCGTTCTTGGTGAGAGAAACTGATAACCACCCTTATCTTTCACATAAAGATGTCGAATGTGAATAGTACAACACTGAATTGAGTGCAATCGAAGTTGAGTCAGCAGTCTTACTGAAGGACCGGGGTGTATCAATTACAAGCCACATACTGAGTGAGCGTGTACAACCTACGACGTTGTGCTCCCTCAAACCTGACTAAATGAGCATAGGCCCACTGATCAAAAACACAAACGGAACGATTAATCAACTTGGTGAATACAACTACGACGGAACCACGTGAACAGACAGTGGCATCCAGTGTTGTCCAACGCACCTTCATGAGTTGATACCAATTCCCACGGCGAAAGAACGGTTGAACCCGACGAATGGTGTGTAGACGGTCGTGCGTTTGACAACCTTACCTGACAACGCTCCGCAAAAAAACGTGTCAACTAGTGGTAAAAACAAACAGGATCTCAATGTACATAATCATTAAATCAAACAAGTTGGGTATCGTAGATTGATAGATGCATACTTCGATTGTGGAATCTTCTTCAGAAATCGTCTTCTTGAAAAATTCTACCCTGTATGTAGTGATCTGATATGGGTCGATTTCCAGGCCGTTCATAGCTGTGGTACAATCGGCAAGCAGATTATCGTCGTGAGTTAAAATAGGCTGGGTCATTCGAGTAAGGTGCACCCAACTAAGTAGGTGATTTCCTGTCAGAACTTGTGGCAACCAGAGGCGGTCATCCGGCCACATGTGATCGAACGGTACTTTAGACATGTCCAGACCGGAAATCATTCCGTCAACTTTTGTGAGCGACCCAATCGGGAACCAGGATGGATGCATCTCCTCCGTATCGCAAGGCCACTGCTTATGACCGCCGTCCATGACTAATGGTTTCCACTCCCGGCATACAAAAACGTGAACCTCCATGCACTAGAACGAATTATGAAAAGTCGGGATATGACGCCGATTGGACGATATATGAGACACATAAACAGAACGCACGTTATTGAGAGAACACAATTGAAAAGCGGATAAGAGAATATGACAGGAGGAATATGACACGAGGTTACTCAGTTAAAACCTGCAGACACTGCCAAACATGATAACAAGCATACGGACATGTCCAGATTATCGTAACAGGAAAAAACGGCGACTTCTGAACAACTTGAGCCGTTAGCAATACACACAACCATATTGCGAGCGGTCGAGAATTTTACTGCACAAATTTAAACTTCATCAGCATTAAAAGTTAACCATTAATCCTAAACTGAGAATCACTGTTCCAGAGCTCATTCCACAGAACTAGTCCCACCACCCTTGCCATCAGGCCACGAGAGCGATAACATATTGATCGTAGGAAAGACGTTTAGATGATTACAAACAATGGGTCGGATATTGAAGGCTTTACCATAGCAGTTCAACAAAAGTTGGTCTGAACCACTTCGAACTCAGGCTACAGCACACTAACACACGCATATGGGCAGCTACCTCTGATGGGTGGCCACGCGGAACAAATCATTCGTCCGAGTGACGACGATCGGCACAATTGGCCGAACGACGTGCACAAGCCCAACTGTCTATCACGCGGAACGCGCAAAAAAACATTTGCGAAGCTGTCCATCTAAACCAGACAGATGAGACCGCAGTGCGGCAAGTACTTTTGCGCTGAAGCGCGCACGCGCGTGCTTAACTGACAGCTGCCCACCATGCATACGATTCACCAGCTGAGTGGGCCAATTAAATTAGGGTACTAAGCACACACAATCGAGCAAAAGCTCGTTTGTATAGTGGAACGGTCATAACGATGTCCTGCTGCTTTGCGCCTTGAAACATTTGAAAAGGACAGCCATACACGTTCCGGTTCGGATGGATAGGGTGCGTGGTACATGACCAGGGTGGGTGGTCGGCAGAAGCTGGGGTTAGACAAAACCAAGCACACTGAAGCTCCAAAATGACTTCTGTCTGCGAGTAGATCGGTCGTTTGGTGAGTTTGCCCATTGAACTTACGCTGTCGTGTTCATCCCTTTGGTGCAACGAAGATGCTCGAATGGGGTTGACGAACAGAGTCGTCATATTTTTTACTAGAAGACTGGTTCATACACAAATATCAGTCAAAGAGTACCCAAACACTGTTTTACAATCGTTTTTGTCGAAAAGGTTACCGTGGTATGTGAATCACTAGTCGTGAGTTATCACGTGGTAGTTCGCAGAGAACATTGGGGAAGAGAAATGCGGGGAAAAACAAGACGCACTCTGTCCTGAGAATACTAATGTTGTTATCATAATCGATGCAGAGCGTGAAAAAATTTTAAACCTAGAGTCACCATGCCCAGATTGGTAGAATTTACTTAGTTGAGTGTTTAAAATTACTCCATTCTCGATTCTATTTAGTTTTAGGATTAACTCCTTATGACTTTGTCCGGGTGTCGGTCGCAATCACCTTTGGAAAACGATCGTAAAAAATGGAACCAGTTACAGTTTTTAACGGTAAACGTAAATTAAACGACTAACATGGGTGAAGTTGCACCCACACACTTTCAAACGATTCTTCTACACTCTCATCCTCCCATGTGGTATAATCATTACACGGCGCACGTCTAATCTGCATTCCGGTAATCATCTTGACGATCGCGTCACACACCCAGTCTTCCAGTAGTGCCCATGGAAGTGACTCAAGGCGAATGAACCATTTTCCTTACAGAAGTCTGCCATAAAGCAATATATCTTCATCAAAGATGGCGCATCTAACACGTGAAGCGAACCACCCGTACACTAGTCTTTTTAAAAGCTCCCCATTATCGACTTGTGGTTAAAAATACTAAGACTTCCTATCTAATCATGTGTATCAGACGACTTATGCTACAATGAATTTCTCTGATTATCGAAAGTTTGACTCATTGTTTACCTTGTCTGAACCGTGTTTCTGTAAGATGTGTCCACGGTCCATCAAAAAACAAACCACCAACGCACCAAACTAACTTTTCGGGAACACCGGGCATTTATCTACATTGGTGACATCTATTGTAGCATTGATCTGATGAATACTTCGCAAGTATACTTCCTTGTATGTCATAGCAATATACCGCTTATTCATGCCAATGTATTCAGATGGTTTTGATCTTTAAATCAAAGCGATAATCATTTCCTTGGTACGGTAAGGTTACAAAAACTAAATGAAACCCAACCGCGAAACATCTTGACCTGGGCTGGATTCTAACCAAGCACATAAACAGCACGCCCAAACGCGGCAGACGCCCTTCCAACTGAGTTGCGGAGCAATAAATCTAGAACTCACGAACTTCACCTCTGGATTCAGTGCATCTTATGGAATTCACCGATGTGACTTCATAAGTCAACTGGAAGAGTGCCTGCTGCGTTTGAACATCCTGTTTCTCTCACGAGTTCGAATCCATCCGAAGCCTAGATTTTTCGCAACTGGGTCTCACTTATATTACGAACGGGGTAATATATAGCCAGGATAACAGAAACACTTATGTTGAAGTACCGAGTATGACAGCCGTTACCGGAACCGGCAAGTAGTAGGAGATTTCGCTGATACAAGTTGGAAGTCACTCACAATTGTCCGGCAGTGTAGCCGAAGTTCCAATCTCGGTCGTGACAAGGATATGTACTGGTAGTGAGCTCTAACAGTGAGAAAACTTTTATCGGAAAAGGCTGATTGAAAAGTTTATGGAAAACCGACAGCTAAGATCATTTGAGAGTGACGTCCAACTTACATTTCAACAAAAGCGCTAACGAAATGAATTAGGATTTCTTTACGAGAACTTCCGTGTGATTTGAGACAAAAAAGGTAAGCGAATCTATGGTACAACGCACACTCCCAAATTACGAAGTGATGGGTGATTGCATCTATGCATGAACTGTTGGCATAGCAACTGCAAGGAGTGAGCTGGTCAATCTAGATTACATCAGTGGTTTAAGTTACAAGGGGCGTACAGAATGATCAGGTTCCACCAGCGTAAACTCATATTGAATGCGTTGTATAGCCTTTTTAAATTATGTATGACGTCAAGCCAGGGAAGGCTATGATAGATACGGTGAGTCCGTAGGAAAAGCGGTAAGTGGAAGAACGAATGATATGCGCTAGATACAACCCGCACGATCGGTACCCAGAGGTGAGTGCACGCAAGTAAAAGTGTAGCGAATCTGGAGCGAGATCCCGTCAGTCGATGTTAACAGCTCTTGACCAGTAGTTTTGTTTTTGTGCGAGATGGGCGCTCAAAAACGTCACGTTTATTTTTAATGCAACTGTGTGTGTAGGGAAGAACAAGTGACATGAGTTTAGGTGGTGTACTGTGGAAAGGACCCATAGCTCAAAGAAACAGTAGTGAATGCACTTTGTTATTAAAATGTGGACTTGCAGGGAAAAAATAATCAATCGTGCCGTCTCAAACAGCTCAGATGAATAAATACACATAAGCGTACTTGAATGTGCTTGCGTATAAAAAAACCATCCAGAGTTTTTCTACAGTCCAACATTGATACTTTCGAGTAGGGACGTGAGGCAGAAAAATAGATGAGGAAAGACAGAAATCACACGCAGTTTTTTTCTAACACTAATGGGGAATGAATTACCCGTGAGACCAAGACAGGCTTGGCAGGCCAGTTTTAATCAGGATTGGGGAGTGAATTCACCTACCTAAGTAGCCATTAGAGCTGAGCAAAAACGGTTTGTCAGCCCGCATTTTCGAATGGGCTGTAATGCGGGGAAATGGAGGATGTGATCGTCGTCAGGACAAATATGGGCGGCGTCTGAGCAAACATATCGTAGGGGAAAACAAGCTCGAAAGATACGCGTACGTGTGCAATCAAACTGTCACTACCTGAATACGATTGACAATCAGGTGACAAGGAGAGTCGCGAATGACCTCCAACGACGAGAATTAGTCACGAAAGCATTTAGCTGGTAAGCTTCCATACCAGCTAGACAAATCTCCTCCTGGTCATTTGACACAATCACAATAAAGTTACACACATACAACTGTGGACAGATTGGATGAGTACTTATGTGAACTGGCAGAAGAATAAAGCATTTTTATTAGAGAATCATACACTAACTGTATACAGTGTACCCCTCGACGGCTAACATTTCAGCAATGGTTGAAAGTTGCAAGCCAAACAGGTATTTACATCTCAGTTTAAAGCTGTAACACTATATTTTCGCTAAGTGGATAGCGTGTTGGCAATGACCAGAAGCATAATTCACCGTCCGCGTTGCTCTGCAATCAGTTACATCAGAGCATACGGCTCATTTGGGGACTGTACAAGTTGTGTATTGCGTTCTTGGACTAGGGATCTTCCCATCGTTACTAAAGTTTATAGCGCCGTCACATGCAACTTTCCAAGCCCATAGGCTCGTTCCTGAGATATGTAGCTCCATATGCTTGCATCTAAAACCAACTGCACTGGCTAATGCTGTACAGGTACTGCAGCTGAATTTTGTATAAGGGTTGTAATATATACTTATATGGATGTATGTTTGACAATGACTGCGATACACTGGGAAATTCGAAAGCGTTTTCAACCAGAAATATGAACGCCCGTACACTGTGCAACCTGGCAGACGGCATCTGTTAAAGGTGCTTATTAGGATTATCAAGACTACATTACTGCCGGATAGCTTGCGGATTCCCCTAAAGGTCAACAACAGCAGTGAACAGTGCACAGAATAGAGAGCACACAAACTAATCGGCGTAAAGTATGTACTTCCAGCACTCCGGTTATCGGTCGTAAACTTGCATATTTCCCAAACGCATGCCGACGAACTGTTACGTTGCCCACATCATCAGTTTATTCAGTACGAGTCCACTGGTGAGGATAGCGCTGGTCAAATAATGAAACGTTGAATGCATCCCATGCACCAACTCAGCTTATGTATCAGGTTACTTCAATAATCGCAATCACAAACCAAAGAAAACGGTATCTCACTGTTTCTCGATACAAATGCTTTTTCAGTATCTCCAGTCTACTCGGTTAAATCACTCTTAAGGTCCTTGCGTAGATTCTTAGTAATTTTGCGTTTCAGCTCAAAGCAGTCATTGTCGTGTTCTGAGTCCAGGGATCAATCAGGGCTTGTATATAAACCCGGTTGGGCCGACATAAATCCACTTCTGCGTACTTGTAGTGCTTCTTTGAAACAGACCACTGTGCAGCAGGTTCGCACACATGTTCAGATTTCTACCCAGCGCAGTCTGGATCACTCACTGTTTTAATCTGGGCAGGCCGATTGTCGAGCTGTCGTACAGCCTCAACCTTAAATTTCAAACTGGCCACTCTATATGATTTGTGGGTAAGCAAGAAAACGGATCTAGCACGACGGTTTCTTTAAAGTGAGCGGTGGTTAATAACGGAATTACGTTACCAGTAACTAATGCAGATATAGGAAAGTTGCGGCCAAGTTTGGGATGCACAGAGCGGTGAACATGGAGCGTAAAGCCGTCTTTTACGCTGAAATGCACAATTTGAAATATGAAATTTTGCACGATACACACAAGTGTAACGACTTACGACCGGTATTAATGCGTCGTACCGGGATACATGATATGCCACCCAGCTGCTCTCCTTCTTAACCAAGATGGGTGAGCTGTGTATCAGTAAAAAGAACAAGCACAATGGTGTAGGCGTGTTCTGCCTGACTAAGGAGATCAAGGTGGATGTCGTATAAGGCACTGCTGCCAACATCTGAATGTCTGCCTGACGAGACAGGTGGATGCGAAAAATAGTCACTCTTTCTGCTCTGTGATGACACACATCGAACGAAGTGTTAAGTCTGATGGCACACAAGGTGACAATCACAAGGACCTAACCATGAAAGATTTGTTATTCTTTTGAACTCATTGTAGTCATCAGAGATTCTTAGAAAAAACCGCTAATACATAAAATTGTATAGCCACGAAGTTAAACGAATGATTAAATTAAGATCAAAAATGCATGCATAGATTCAGGTGGGGAAGCATGTTCGCAAACTTATTTGTTGCTATCAGCAACTGAGTATGTCAAGATTTACCAGACTTAAGAAATGAAAATTGGGGGCTAGGGAAGAGGAATGTGGAAATTAGTAACCTGGGTCGTCAGAGCAATGATACTGTCGTTGCTTCCCGGCTGTTTACGCTACAGTGGAGGATTGGCAACAAAGGACTTTAATCGGAGCCTTCGCTTCAACAACTAGACTTGCGAGACAAAATATGGGGTTTCCTTACAGAACTCTACCCGAAACCAATCCAACGTACTTGACAATGAGGGGCAAGCTAAGCCCGTGGAAAAATTGCGTAAGATGTTGGTATCTGATTCCCATTACCATTGTGCCCAGTAAGGACGACAAAATATGTGGAAACGCTCCCATTCAAACAACGGTACACTGCTAAAGTCAGATCAGTGTAATGAAAACAACGTTTCAGGTGGACTGTGGAACATAAATTTAAGACGGCCTCAGAGAAGATACGAGCTGACGTTTCCCGAAGCAAAGGACAATGACTGTCAACAGAGCTTTTTCACGGGGTGCCCGAAACCTTGCATGAAGGTAAAGATTGTTGTACATAAAATGAATGTTATCTTGCAGCTGCCATCCGTAGAACAACATCCTCGACAATGTAATGGAACTCCTAACCGTGATAGTTTGAATACCCACTAACAAATAACGATTTTTCCACGATAGTCAATGAAAAAGTTAAGTCAATGGTTCGCATCTTCATTGTTAGGATTGATATACAAACCTAACGCAGTGGAGATCGCCTGGACCGTGTCCTACCATGGTCAGTTCTGTTGTTCTCCGCTCCGATCCGGGTCCAACCACGTCGTGTGCGTGTGTACCCACCGCACATTCAGTTGGGGCGGCCTAAGTGGCTGACTGAGCACTTGCGTGCGTTCGGGTGTGTAGGGGAGCTTTCGGGTCGGTGAGTGTGTGGACGCGCATGTGCATGTTGGGACTAGACAGCTTGCACGTGATGGGCCACCTGAGAGGACGAGACGACGGCCACAGCCTCCCACCAGCTGTGAGGTTACGGTAAACAGCGACCACATGTCGACCCGGAAGACTCACTGTTCGACCGGAGTTAGTCCCGCACGAACTTGTTTCAGGTAGCGTGTGCGGGTCATTTGGAGTTGATTCCTCCAGTAATCGCATTAGAATGGGACGATCGATCGATCTGTTGTTGCGAGATGCACCGAGGTCCAACGTGTACGAGCGATTTCGAACACGATACGGACCTTTGTACGCTGGTTGCAAGAATTCATGGAGCTTTTCACAGCGGACAAATACGTGCGAGCAGTCAGCCGGTTTGTTGGGATAATTCGTGGGTTTGGTTTGCAATTGTAGTGGTTGGTAAACTAACGTGGACAAAAAGCTACAGGCGACTCAAGTAGTTTGTGAGATCAGGAATGGTTGCATTGTCCGAATGGGTTCGTAGGTGACCAAGTAAACACAAGCTGGTGCCGTGAGTTGTGCTGGGCAGCACCGACTATCAGCACGAACAGAGTTGCGTAATCCAATAAACATAAGTGGTAGTTGATCAAACCACGCGGTTGATTCTAGCTTGGTAGTCAGAGCAACCTTTAATACTCGGTGAAATCTTCCGACCATTCCATTGGATTGTGGATAGCATGTTGTGGTACGGATCCGTTGAATTCCAAGAAGTGTGAGTTGCTCAAATGAATGGGACTCGGATTGGGAGCCACGGTCCGCAGTTATGGGGTATGGTATGCCAAAGCGTGAACTTCATCCGATTACGAATGGTGTTGCTAGAGTTTGAGTAGTGGTGTCACAGATCGGAGAAACTTTTGGCCACCGAGTAAATCTGTCGATACATGTAAAGAGATATGAGAAACCTTTCGATGGTGGCAACGTCAATGTGCACGTGACCGAAGCGAGCATCAGGAGGCGGAAATAATCCAAGCGGAGTGACGGTATGGCGATGGACCTTAGACTGTTAACAAGCCAAGTGGCAACGCGTCCAATCGCCAATATCCTTGTATCTATGTCCGAACCCCAACGATTAGAGCAATTGCTCAAAGATGTGCAGCTCGGTGATTGTCGCCCCTCCCAACTGCTGCGCCATATGAGAGCTTTCCTGGGTGTCAAACCAGACGAATGTTTACTGAGGCAGTTGGTTGCACAACATCCACTAATTCCTGTGCAGCTAGCACTTTCGTTTGTTCCCGATCAGAGTTTGGACAGCCTAGCTTCATCGGCGGATAATGTCATCGAGGCCATGCCAGCTAACAACG
>QNGE01001249.1:35451-46181 GCA_008508345.1 Paragonimus westermani | reverse complement strand
GAATCCACCAGGTGTGATAGTATGGCGCTGCAGACAGACTTTGTTATACCACTGTTGAGCCAAGCTGGATGATGTTCCCGGATCCGTTCCGATAAGCGTCTAGTCGTGCGGCCAACATAACTGGTCCCACAGGAACAAGTAAATGAGTATACAATGTATGGTTCCTTGATCCGTGAACAACAATGGAATATTCAATAAATCCAGTTTCAGCTGAGCTAGCTGCCAACATACTTGTCTCAGTCATACTCACAACCGACTGTACAACTTCGTTCACGCAATCGATCGTTGAGCAAATCCCATCTAAAACTCATACGACAGATGGGATATCTGGCATTAATGCAAGACGTTGCACCATTCCATGTGCTTTCTCTCCAACTCCCGACCATTAGGTAGGCGGCAGCGCCAGGTGAGCTCTGCGACAATCTCAGTTGGTTTACAAACTTCAACCCACCAACAAACATTTGAAACATTTCGCGAAGGTCTAACCCATCAAAAGCGATAATAGACTAACTGTAAGTCGGTGATTATCAAGGTTGCAAAGGCATGCATGTTACCATGTGATAATACTTAGACTTAACCCAAAAGCAACTTCACCTCTTGCATCAACAATGAGTCATTTGTTGTGTGAATATGGTTAACGGTAATAAACATTGGTGAAATGTTGCAGGCTGTGCGGTGAAAACACCAATTGCATGCGACAGCAATTGTTGTTGGGACGTCATCGCTCTAAACATTTGAACTAAAACACGAGGGAATGGATGTAAATGGGCAAGTCTTACGTTAAATAGACTGAGATGTGACTTCACGAGAACGCAAAAAGCATGTTGGTTCTAGAGTTTACTTTTTCTAATGGTTGGCTTGGACAGGTTTGTCATCCGTTTATCTTAACGAAGCATGAACAAAACGACGCGTTTTGCTCAAGTGTTCACCATGGGAAATTAAACTATGGACTGGAATGTTATCCAAACTGCTCACGGTGTTGCCACATCGAGTGGGTTGGCTGCGGTATTCAGTAAATCATCACACTCGTTAAGCCCAATCCCTTTTTGAGTTTCATCGTCAATGCCGCCAGTACCGAGAATCTTTGAGGTGCAACAATATTTCAACAAAATAAATCAGCTGCCTTAAAATAGCATTTGACTAGATCCACCAGTTGCAACCACCAGGCGGTTTGTTACTTAGGTATCTCCAGACTGGAACAATTCGGATCTTAACTAAACTTCTAACAATTGTGTTTCAAGCGATGAGTTGCGTCTACAGCCATTGTGCAGGCGACACAAAACAGACACTAGGAAGTTTAACCAACATGTGGTAACCATTGTTTCAACCAAATACTGGGCTGATTACCTCTGAAAATAAATTGTATAATTCAATTATAGAAACCATCTACATAGTAATCCTTAAACATTCGCGATGATGGTCCTAGTTTACTACATCGTTCTCAACGTGCTAGGTTAGTTAAAATAGAACAAGAGTGTGGCATTTGGCGGAATCACATGCAGAATGCATTCAGTCACTCTTGAACTGGTAGAAAAGGAACGGCAAGAAAACAAACGAATTCAAATGAATGCATTCCCCTCTGACTGACATGCACCCAACAATCGGACAGGATTCGTTAAGTGGAAACGGAAATAAAACCTGTATGTGGGGAAGGATACTTGAAACAATGAGATTCGACGATACTTGTGGTAGTGGTTATCTTAAACTCAGTCCATTATATTAGAAACAGCGTTAATAAAATCAGTGTCACTACATGAGAGATAGGTATTGGAGCCAGATACCGGCATACAAGAAAACCAAACACAGCGGAACAATGCAGATGTGAGACTAACTTATCGATTGTGTCAATAAAAGTTTCATCTGGTTGAAAGTGCCTGAATGGATGTTGTTTTGCACATGAACCAGTGCTTAAAGGTTGACAATTAACTTATGCAACAAGAGGCAAAAATCACCTAGAGTTTGTTCATTTTCCCATGCACAGTAAATCGTTGGGAAGGAAACTTGAGGGCAAACAGTGGAATGTAAATTCTCGACTAACTGACCTCATACGTCTCAGTAAACGTGAACCATATACGACCAACTTCATCGGTTGATTTCTCAAACACATCCAAACCGGATTCTTCTTTCAATTCGCGTAGAGCGGCTGCCAGCGGGTTAGAATCATCAGATTGCACCTTGCCGCCAAAAGCATTCCATCGGCCTCTGCCGAATCCACGTTGTTTGAGGCCTAATAAAAGCCACGATTGACCACCGACCTGAGACTGGCCCCGCAGTTAATAACACGTGAAAATATCAGCGACAGCAAATGAGTGGTTTACAGAAGGCATTTTGAAAAATAGTTAGGCATGTATCAGAATACAAATTTATCAACGATTCTAAAACCGTTAGGTTACACCATACACTGTCTCCTTATTGCTGGTCGGAGTTTCAATACATCTCATAAGCAGATCAACTGATTCACTCCAAATACTGTTCTATAACGGACCGGCTGGCTGAGTTTGATGAACATCATTCACACGATTCGATGAGTGGCTGATGTGAAACACCACCCCTACCATCCGTCAGGCTACGGAAGCGGTAGACCTATGTACATCTAATCCAGCCAGCCCGTCATGAAACACAGCCAGGTGCAAATCGACCGGTCTGTTAGTGAAATCAAATGGGACTTTGAAAAACTGTGGCGAGAAAATACACAAAGAGCAAAGTCAACAGAATCAGTGAGTGTAATATGGATATATGTCATGAACGATTTTCACCTAAGCATAAGGGGCAGAGTCGTTAACAAATCAAAAGGCCATAGTATTTGCCAGCCCGTGATGGTAGCATTCCATACAAGCATACAGTGAAAGTGGATTATCCACTGAAAAGAAGTTCATGGACACGTGATGATAGTAAAGAAACCGACCAAATCAAAATAACAACTGTAGTTCAACTTGACAGGCTATGAGGAAGATCGAGAAAAAGACAATGCAATCGAAAGTGGTGAAGGTAGACCATATAGAGAGAAGAAATAAACATTAACTGGTCACAGTGAGTGAGTTGCACCATCGGACGTACAGGGACATCAGCCGAACAATGTAGATGAATGAAACAAGGCAGTTTAGCATGACATGTATCCAGTATGCTCACGTACAAACAGTCTGTCAAGACGGTTAGTATGTTTTCGTGAAAGTCTGTTGTTACTATTACTATCTTTGATACCGACAAATATTGTAGTAAGGTTATATTTATTCTTTTACGCAAACACAGATGGTTATATTCGGAAACGTTCGCGAAATATAACATCCAAGAAAGAGGATGATTTAACTAATTAAGTAAGCCAATTGAGAAAGTTGTGGAACGTAAATGCATCACACTATTAACAATGTCTCTCCTATCGGTATCATCGTGGAATGCCATGTGAGTAGGTTGAATCACTGTCGAAACTCGTTATAAAACGGCTGAGTTTGGACACGCTTGTTTTGCACGGCAAGGCAGCAATGCACAGCCACTTCTGTTAACGAATTTTGTGAATTGACAAAATAGCCTAATCGGTTTGTTTGTATGACAGGAAAGCACGTGTGACGTGAACAAACGACGTATGTAACGAAAGCGTGTGCTCCACCAAAGAATGTAACCAGAAGACGATCGAGTTTGGATACACACCAATCCAAGGCTGACGGCGAGGAACTTGGAAGCAAACACCGAAACAGAACACGACTGTCAATCGGACGTTGGTGATTCTGTGAAAGTCAGTCAGTATTCAAGGCAGCACTATACAAAGAAACGGAGTTGCCGATAGTCGTGTGTGCACATGTTTAGTTTACGTGCCTCTGAGTTTGTGGATTGTGGTCGTAAATTTAGGTCGAACAATGTATATAAGACAGACAGGATCAGTAGGACCGAAAAACCAAGAACATTTTTAATGCACATATGGAAAGCAGTCCCTCGTACCATGGGTTGCCGGATTTGGAAAGTGAGAACACACTCAGCTTGTGCAAAGTATGTCAGTTGACTACACAGTTTATTCGAATGAAGGAGGAGTAATGAGCGGTAATAAATCAAAAATACTAGAAATCGTAATTTGCACAGGAACGGACAGAAAGGTGAACAGTTACGATGATATACTGTGCAAAGGCTTCTGGAGTCTAACACTACAGGAATTGCTCCTTGCGAAGGTATATCTTTAGGGTGACCCCGTAATACCATTTAACTTTATAGACACGTTGCGTCACAATTACCTAATTTGTATTTACTAAAGAATGTGCTAACAAATTACTTCACTGTTGAGCAGGGGATGCACAACAAAGATAGTCATTACGAAATTACCTAGACTTACGATCCCTTGTTGTATCGTGTCTTTGCCGTCTTTTCGAACACGTGGAGCACCATCGAGTTCATTTTGTTCATACACGATCAGCATAAGTGTGTATAATTTTCGATGTGTCCACTGGGAACCAGATGGGTTCATGGTCTGAAATAAGCGAGACTAACATAAAATAAACGGTCAAGGTCGGGAGCATGTTTCTCTTGAATCACGTAGCAAAAATATGCCAAATAGTTACACTAAGATTACGGTATACAATCAGGCTCACAATGACAATACTGGACGCAAGGCATAAAACCTCGATCAGCACACCATCCTCATTAGCGAAAGCAATAAACCACACAATCCTGTACTAAGTCGCGTACATAGAAGCGGATTAAACAAAGATATTAGCAAGATCAACAACAAACGTCTATCTCTGGTGCGGAAAACAGTAGGCAACTATAAAGAAGACGACAAACACAAACGTGAGTATGAGTAGTGCAAAATAAAATTAACCGTTTGAGAAGAGATCTTAGACAGAGATCATTTAGTATTCTAAATATTCACCGCCTTAAGTAGTTGTGTGGAGCAGAATATCCAATGGGCGATTGATGGACATAAATTACTCATGAGTAGTCGGTAATTTGGTTAATCTCAAGTTGGACATTACGCACATTTGATCGCAGCCATCGTACTGAAACAGACTTTCTAGTCAGTTCCTTTCAGAAAGTACAGGATTCGAGTCTCGCACTCGTTACAGCTCGCCAGTAGTTTGAAGCAGCCACATGTACCATTGCGCTAGTGATCTCACGATGGGCCTGACCAAATTATCATATCCGAACACAACCACTTTCGCTTGTGAATAATGATCAAGTTAACTGATCACCTGGCTAGAAGATACAGTAACACTACTGTTAATTCCAGTCGATAACGCTGTGATTAGGACTTCTGCGACAGGTCAAAATTGATTAACAAAATGACGTTATTATGGGTGAAAATATCAAGAACAAATTCGGGTTGTCAATATTGAATTCAACAGAAAAGAGTTAGAAAAAGACGAGAAAAAATAAAATGCCTATAGATAAAGGAAGAGGGGATCGAAGGCCCAATCACCATCTGCACATTACAGTCAGCTTGTAGTTTGCAATTAAACAGAAATGCTTACTGGAAAATGAGCAAGCAGATGATTAGAACCTTTAGGAATGACCTCGAATAGGCAGTGAGCAATAATGATACCCTCATGGTAAAAAGCACCATCTGTAGAACAACCTCTGTAAGATACACATTATCCTGATGAGCGCGTTGATGGCAGTCGAGATGCGCAGCAATAGTTGAGATATGCAGTGAAACAATGGAGTGTTGTACAATATGCAAAGGCGTGTAGGAAAGGGGGAAAGGAAGAATGTCACCCACGAATAGTACAAACACAGTAGATGACAATATCAAACTCTGAAGAACACCTTCACTTCTTGTTTTTACTTGGATGAGGTGACAGCATTTATGCGAGCTGCAAAGGCCCTCTGAAGAAGAGCCAATCGACGTGGTCGAGTTCAAATCACTCGTGTACATAGGTAATGCTAAACTACGTCGAAAGTCTTGAACACGTCGATAAACTAACTAAGTTTCACCGAAGAACTTTATTGTAGATAAACGAACTTGAGAAACGCAAGTAAAGAGGTCGTCCACGGAGCGTTAACGTCAAAAGTCATGCTGGCGGTTGCCGAGTCATTCGTTATTCTTCCGGTGAGGCGTTACATGCTTAACAACAAGCGACTGTATGGTTTTGGATATAAAAAAGATAAGAGATACACGGAACGACAGTTATTCGGATCTGAACAGTTGTTGTGCCTGAGAAAAAGAAAAATGTGAAACGATTTCCAAGATGACGGCGAATATTGTGAGGGAAACTGCTGAGCAGAATGAGCGCGCTATAATAAGCGCCAATCCACGGGTGTACGTTTAAATCCGAATTGGGATAGCAAATGTTCATATTTTTTTGCCTCTGGAGATTGACGAACAATATGAGTAATGAAAAATGAATAAAGAAGCAAAATAATTCATGTGGGGTAAGTCAGAATTTGGGTGGGGGAGTGACGCCAGGGTTGAGTGCAGAAAGGTGACTGAATACCTTGGCTTTGTCGTTCATCTGAAAAATGTGTTTCGTGTCATCGTTAGAAACAAAAGAAAAGGTGGTTGTTCAAACACTTCAAGAAACAACCTTGGGTAAATTCTGCTGCCGTATCGCCTACCAGGGAGTAGCTGTCAATTCCAACGTTTTCCAACTGAGGAAGCGTTCGTTGGCTTTATCAGCAATGGTTAAGCAGGCGTTGGGAGTTGCAAGGAAGTCTAAACGAGTGGAACCGAGGACGGTAAGACTGAACCATTCGGGGAGAGGAAGGATTGAACGGGACCAGCTATTTCTCATTCACTGGTGGCTGTCTCCAATCCCGTTTGCCAAATCATACCGTAAGCACCTCGCTATTTACGCCAACGGGCTGCTAGATCGGTAATCAGCGCATGGCGCGGCAAGCAGTGGGTTGAGGTTTTTAGCAAAACCCACCCAGCGCAAGTTATGTACCCTCAACATGATTAGGCCAGTTTATCTGCTCATCCGTCGTCGTTGTTCAGTGTATGCGGCTGAAGATGAGTGTCGACGTACTCAAATTTAAACATGCGTATACATTCGACCTTTATTTGTCACCTTTTTCAGCCCTATAGTAAGAGCTGTCCCGTTATGATCTTATAAGTGCGACTGACACGTTTAAGCGCTGCACCTATTCGACTCCAGAGATGGCCAAAGTTAGCAGATGTCGCCTTGTCCATGAGAATGAGATTTAAAATCACTCCCTGTAATCCCGCCACTGGTTTATGCACCTTCCCATGAACTGACCAAGTAAAACAGACAAGTGTAAATGTAGTCAGTGGAGACCATTCGTATTTACCATCAAATAGGGTTTTCATAACTCATTCGGAATTGACACATAACAGCATACAATATCTTCAATAGGACCGTTGTTTTACGCGTTCTCCGTTCGAGCTCCGATTCAGCTGGTCCTTCGTGCAGGGGGAATGTGAAGATAAGACAACTAGCGGAAGAAACGTAGGTCACAAGTTGAGGTGTGTGTGTTCAACAACTTCACAATCAAACAAGCTGAGAAATAAATCGACTGTCAGCTGGATCTCAACCTACCTGCTTTGTAGAACAAGCA
This sequence comes from Paragonimus westermani, assembly GCA_008508345.1. Lineage (NCBI taxonomy): Eukaryota > Metazoa > Platyhelminthes > Trematoda > Plagiorchiida > Troglotrematidae > Paragonimus > Paragonimus westermani. The sequence goes on along the minus strand of QNGE01001249.1, from coordinate 38,684 downwards.
AGATACAGGGAAATCCTCAAGGGATAGTGAGTCAACCGTGTTTGCGTAAGTAATGTGAAAACAGACCGTGATAGCCAGAACGGATCGCAAAGATAAATTATACCACTCACATAGTGGTGACAGGTGGACTGAAACACGACTGTCCTGAGCAGACGGCTCTACCTACACCACCGGACAGCATGCGGATTCCGGATGTGCAGAGCGGGGCGCCTTAGCTAATCAAAACAACCAAATGAATTACACAAATTATCTCGCATCAGCCCAAAACATTTCAGAAAGAAATTTCTCAGTTGCTAAAATTCGGCGCGAAACAAACAGTAGTCACGCAAATTTGAACCAAAATCAAATAAGCCATCAAATCGCCATCAACAACAGTTACATCGCTGAACGCGAATATCCGCCAACTCCCCTAACGCCTCAAGCCACGGAAACGTTAATCACAAAAATCCCAGCACAGGAATGCTCGACACGCCGTTGTTATCAATTGGCTAATGCTTTCATAGCCACATAAAAACCATCGTTTGTCCACCTTGGGTCAATCACCTGCGGCGCCAGTAAAGCACTGAAGAAGCAGTCGATTGGCAATCTTAGCACAGAGTTCAGCCACGTTAATCTATGCATCCCTAAAGACTGCATGAATGAACACGCTTGGTTGTAGAAACCAAATACATACCTCCTAACCTCACGGTAACTTACGCGTTGATGCCACCGACGTACGCGACTTAAAGCAAAAATCGATGGTCGACTGGCTAAAAACAGCTTACGTATTCCATCTTGAATGATCACCACTTGAAAATGCAGGACAGGGTCACTCGAATGACTGCCACAAGCCTCGATGTTTCACAGAGATGACTGAGATTAGGGAGGACTGTGTTAGCATTGGAAATATGGGCTTTTACTTTACTTCCTATACCTTCTCCATTGCTAACGCAATTTTCTAAGCAATGGGCTCATAAAGGTCACCACTTAACACGATCAATGCGAATATTATGGTCCAAAAAGTACAACCCGGAAAACTTAGCGAAGAGTTAGATAGAAAAACCCTAAGTCGGTGTGGAGGCATTCCATTAGGTAGAGAGTCTACATCGACATTCTGATTATCACAAGCGGTTTTCCATTGATGTTTTCCAGAAGGTTGAGCAAAAACCTAAAGGACAGAATACGCTAAAAGAAACGTAAATTCAGGTGAAAACGTTTCCACATCAGAAAACAACTTTAAAACATCTTCACAAACTGCATACAATCAGGGGCAAGGATTCCGAGGCAATGATCTCTAACACATCCTAATTGCCCTGGTGAACAGGCCGGCAATTTTCTTCCACATATTTAACGCGCCATCCGATGAATGTCACAAAACGGCTTTACTTACAGCTACATCTATAGGTGTATGAGGGAAATTGGGTGAGAACTGAAAGGTGAAAATGAAGTCACTGACGTCAGCAACTGCAAGCTGCCCGTTGATCAAATGTGCTGTCTACTAGCATGTAGTGAAGTAGAAGAGAACCCAAGTTTAGAGGTTTTTGATAGTAACCAGGACATTCAACGTAATATTCTACTATAGATAGCACAGCTCTCCTGATCAGTCAGATTTTCGTATCCATTAGCGATATCATCACCGTTGCATGACGAGTTCAGGTTATCAACGCTAAATTGAAGTTGGTCAACCGGAACAAGTAATGAGGCTCCCGGAACAAACAAATGGTAATTGAGGATGAACTTTTTTGAGTATATAGTGGGGCGAGAGTAGGTGGATGGCAATGGCTTTTGCGATTGCCAGCAAGCAACCTTTGACTTGCGTTGACTGTAAACCACGGACGTGACAGACAGGACAGAGGGAGTCTGGAGGACTGATTGAATAGCTGCACTCTACTTAGTGTGCAGCGATCGATGTCAAACAAGATTTTGCCAAGTCACGAGTTAGCCATACCGGATGATGTTCCCCAATACATCCACAGGGCTTATGTAGTTCGTGCCATGGGAACAAACGAAATGGTGTGCACATGAAAAGACAATGTCTTTCAACTGAGGATACAAAATTGGTATGGGATTAAAATAAGCATATAATTTGGTTGTAAAATAGGTCTTGGTTGAGGCTATGCTAAGTCTTATATTGTTAGAGGCACTATCGCCTTTAAAACGCAATGAAATGTAAACACACCTTTTCCACAAGGTGCGGTTTGTCTCACTTAGTGCTACTCAACATACATCTATTGATAAGGTGCTATGGATGGCCGTTTTCAAATAGCACGTTAGATATGAATTTTTTTAATTCCTCTAGAGCGCCACTAGAGCAGATTTTCAGGGCTCCATCGATCAGGCATCGGATGAGGTTAATTTTACGCCCTAATGGTAAAAAAAACATCCAAATTCGTATACTGCTTGGTCCAGGTTAACTAACGGTGCACGTTCCTTTGTATCGCCCCATCCGAGCAGCAGTATAGGAAGGAAATACCTTCGGGTGACTCAGGCTCCATGAGTATTCTTACGAGTTGGGTTGAACCGCTCTAGTATTTCCCTGACATCATAATTATAATCAAAACAGTCATGAGCTTGACCAGAAGATTCCGTGACTCGGGCTGTCACCCACCTCAAGAGTGACGTAGAATATCCCAGGGAAATGTGTTACTATGAAGGATGAAAAACAATAAAAGAAGAATAGGCGAAAGAACTAGAAATGGTGTGGATGCAGGTAAGCCATTGACTGCCATCTCGGACAGTGTTTGTAACCAGCGATTTGAATGATCATGAGGACCTCAGCTGGTGGAAAAGTCAGAGTTTCCATCATATTTCGTAACCGCGTTGTTGCCTGACCACCACGCGGTGTCACCCAACTCTTGGTAGCCTCACTATATAATGCCCGGTACGGTAAACGCTCAGCTGGCATACGGAGTAGGTGGTCTTACCACCGCAAGCTGTGCAACGTGAGTAGGTGGCCAATTGGTCGCGCATCCAGAGCATTCGAGAATACGCGCCGGCGAACTGCCGCATAGCTCACACAATCAGCCCACTTAATGTGGGCCAATTGACGGAGACAACGATGGTCGAACACAGCAAGCCTGTTGATATCTTCCGTGTGAACAGGCCACGTTTCCGAACCATACAGCAAAATGGGACGCACACAAGCGTTACATACCCTTCCTTTCAGCGACAACCGAACGTCTTTTCGACGCCACCGATGACTCAGTTTGGGAAAGGCAACTCGTGCCTTTGCTGTCTTTGCTGATATCTCATCA
>QNGE01001248.1:115309-180375 GCA_008508345.1 Paragonimus westermani | reverse complement strand
ATATCGCAATATATGTCTTCTTTCTGCTCTGATGAAATTAAATAAGGTAGTCTTTTACAAAATGCCAATCTCCAAATTTTCAGCGTGAATGTGAAGTGTTTACCATCACTCAAAAGAAGAACCGGAAAAAACGCGTGGTCCCAATAAACTCGGTGGAAACTGCGATCGATTAACTTCTGTAATATTTCGTGAATAAACAGAAGTTATCGTGAAACCAGCATCCCGTATCTCTGAGTTGAACAGAACACGGCGGATGAAGGATAACCATACACTAATTTCAGAATTACGCGCCGTATGGAAAAGTGTACATCCTGAATCTCAATAATTGACGTGAAACTATATGTTCAGTAACACTCATCACACTTCTTTGACTGCTTCCCTTTTTTCTATCAAGTCGGAGTCTCCTGCCATCGTTTGGCACTCCTTTTGGATTAACTGAAAGATGGGTTTGAAGGAACCACCATACCTCAGCAGGGTGAGGTTCCAGATTTCACCCTCAGACGTTAATTGTAACTCATTCACAAACAACAGCACTTAAATTGATCCATTGTATGTTCTTTCAGGCTGAACAGTTCGGCTCCTGAATTTGTTCCTCTACCAAGGGGGTACGGACTTCTCCACTTCCCGTTTTTTGACTTGTAAACATTGGTACCGAGAATGAAGCAGTAAATAACGTGCGCCAAATATTTATGAATATTTTGTTTCCAGAAGGTTAAATCTATCAGTTCCCGGGGCTGAATTAAATTGGCGTACCTTTAGAGTTCAACAATAACGAGTTTTTGCATCAGAAAACTTGACTTTTTACTGTCTTCTCAGTCTGCAAAACCCACATTGAACATATTCCTAAACACTGTGCATAATGAACAAAACAGTATTTTCAATTTTGGTTCACATAGCAAATTCCTTAGTGGCGTTGGTTAATCCTGATCTGTAGGAGTTGTGATAAATAATATTCTCCACAGTTGCATTCATTTTTACATTTCTGATGATTTTTTATCTATATTCGTTTAAGCCACACTGTCCATTTTGTAATAACCGTCCCGGAGCTAGAACCACAAACTCGCTCCGCCCTTCGCCAGATTGGCGTGATCCTCTGTGAACTCTATTTCCCATGGTCGATATCACTACACGGCAGACAATGCGCTGAGTCTTTGTTTTTCATTGTCGATCGGTTTTTGATAGAGTACTGAGTGGGCATTATTCTGTTGCACTGGTTATAGCAGATGGACCCGACAAATACGGTGAACACCCTGTATACTTTTTCAACGTTTCAGTGAGTTTGTTCTGTGCATGAAACGTTTGCATCGACATATTCACGTGTTCTCTCACGACACTTGGTTGAGCTGAACGAGTGGCATCGATTCCGTCTCCTTGATATATTTCTGTCTCATAGAGGAAAGAAATAACAAAGACCTCTCGAGCTTCAGATCAGCGTATGTTCAAATGACTGTCGCCGGCCTCATACACCCGACCACATGGCAAGCCAGAGTGAGAACAACGCATCACTCTGAGCCAATCGCAACCAAAGTCGGTACGTGTATGATCATGAACGTCGCTTGTACTTTGGTAACTGCCTGGTAGCCGTGTTTTGTTCTCCTTAGAACCCATCACTTTGGTATATGCCTGCACAGCAGAAGTGTGAAATCTAGCCATACTGTTCCGAATTCCGTCTGGTGGAACTGATCCAACAGAATAATGCCTAGTCAGTACTCTATCAAAAACCGATCGACAATGAAAAATTGAGACCCAGCGCATTGTCTGCTGTGCATTGGTATCGACCATGGGAGATAGAGAACACAGAGGATCACGCCAATCTGGCGAGGGGCGGAGCGAGTTTGTGGTTTTAGCTCCGGGACGGTTATTACAAAATGGACAGTGTGACAAACAAAAGTGGGTAAAAAACCAGAATCATCGAAAGTGTACAGATGAGTGTGACCATGAAAACATTATTCACCATAGTCGCTACACGTTGCACTGAGTAACACTGATTTTTATGCAGATAACTTTCATGGGCTTTTTTCAGAGAATGATGTTTCCTTAAACATTTAATGGCTTTGTGTTACAGGTAGCTTCGCTCTTGAGCAGTATATTGCGTACATTCGAGAACTAAAGAGTAAATCCCAACGTCAGGAAGACGGCGGACCAGAAGCGATTATTGGACTATGGGGACTCTGCCACCACGACGAATGACAACAAACTGCTGCCAGTGTGTTCAAATACATGTCTGCTGCGCAACTGAGTGTGCGCATCCGTGATCCTATGTTTCAACATAGCCGTCGCCAGAGTTCGTGCAATCATAAACTTCGCGCACCAAGTGTCTTTTGTAGTCACAACACTAGAAACCTTCATAGAAAATTTAGCATTGCCGTGCAGTTCAGTAGTTTTTCTTACATTCTAAAAATACTACACACATGTGTACCTGTGGTTAGCTGGGCACTACATCCTCTTAATAAAATCAGTTAATCTTTGAGAGCATATTAACCAGCAATAATGTTTCAGCACTAAATGTCATTTTTCGAGTTTTCTGATGCCTGAATTTTCTGGCGTAGCCCATTAAACACTGAGTGCGTAGTGTAATTCTGAAACTGTCACATTTTTGGATTAAATCTGTTTTTCGGCGTCTTCATTCACTGATGACTACAACAAAATTGAGCGGCTTGCAAAATAATAAAAATCAATCCCTTATTATTAACAATAAACCAAGGAATACGGGTTCTCTGGAAATAATGAGAGAAATTTCCCATTTTTCTATGGCGCTGACCTGCTTTTAAGTTTATTCACTGTCAGGTGTTTCACTTACGATTCAGTTCATAGTTGCTTGCACATTCTAAACGAAATACCTTCACAAATGTACGCAGTGTATGCGACTGCCAAATAAGCGGTATACGTCTTTAGATGCAATCACAAGTTCGACATAATATTTGGTCTTCATTTAACAGTCGACTATACTAGTAATAAACGGACTGTGAAGGGTAAATGTGCCACAATTAATAAAAATAATGAGTTTCCTCCAGGTGTTTGAAGATTGAAACAAATTTCAGTAAGACATCTTACGTCCCAGAGGGAGATGCACTATTGCAAAGCTTTTATGATTAATTCCCGGTCAAAAGAGTTCAGATAGTGCACTTTTATGCCTCGAAAACGAAGGGTGCAATTTGAAACAAGTTTGGCAGGTTATCAAATTATAACCGGCGTAATTCAAGAAGCTAATGTAATAAATATTAGGTCTGTGGTGAAGTTTTTGTTTAATAAAATAATGGCAATAATCAGAGCCAGTTCTTGAGAGATTTTATTACGATTAAGCAAAGTGGTATCAAATTTTAGCGCTTATTTTTGAACAAACATTCTTTAATGAAGTGTATAAACTTTTGAATAGTCCAGCAACCGTACAGCCACTTTAAACATATTTTCCAAGAGTCTTAGCTGATTTTGTTTTCGTGTAAATTTTATATCTGAACGAGGGATTTTCAAGGGCTTCAAGGAGTACTATTTTGGTCGCGCCAGCGGTAGTTACTAGTTTATCCACGGGTGATAGAGAAATTTATAATGTGTGTAAGCAAAAATGGCTGCCTCATATAAGTTTCTGTACAAGAAGTATGATCAGAACATTGTGCAGAGTATTGTAGACCCTCAACCAATGTTCTCGAATGTTTCTCCTAATATTCATTCTCAAACTGTAACAATCAAAGTGGTGCTTTTTGGCACTGTGAACAAATTAACCACACTACTATTTCCAACAAAACCCACAAAATGTACTAAAATTACTTTGGGCGGGGCTCAAAACGCATCCCGGTTGATTATGCCTTCGGTCGTCGGCTAGCTGCATGTTAAGTTGTTATTCAATATCCTTGTCTTCAGGGGTGCGTTTTAACTCACGACAGATTAGATTCAACCTTTATCTAATTAACTGGGTAGCATAGGTTGCAAACTGAAGAATGAAAACAAAGCTTTCATCGTTCATTTTGGGTAGTGACTGTGAAACGTTACAAGTCTACTGATGCAAAACATTATCGGTGGCGAGTTACGGTTGNGCTCCGGGACGGTTATTACAAAATGGACAGTGTGACAAACAAAAGTGGGTAAAAAACCAGAATCATCGAAAGTGTACAGATGAGTGTGACCATGAAAACATTATTCACCATAGTCGCTACACGTTGCACTGAGTAACACTGATTTTTATGCAGATAACTTTCATGGGCTTTTTTCAGAGAATGATGTTTCCTTAAACATTTAATGGCTTTGTGTTACAGGTAGCTTCGCTCTTGAGCAGTATATTGCGTACATTCGAGAACTAAAGAGTAAATCCCAACGTCAGGAAGACGGCGGACCAGAAGCGATTATTGGACTATGGGGACTCTGCCACCACGACGAATGACAACAAACTGCTGCCAGTGTGTTCAAATACATGTCTGCTGCGCAACTGAGTGTGCGCATCCGTGATCCTATGTTTCAACATAGCCGTCGCCAGAGTTCGTGCAATCATAAACTTCGCGCACCAAGTGTCTTTTGTAGTCACAACACTAGAAACCTTCATAGAAAATTTAGCATTGCCGTGCAGTTCAGTAGTTTTTCTTACATTCTAAAAATACTACACACATGTGTACCTGTGGTTAGCTGGGCACTACATCCTCTTAATAAAATCAGTTAATCTTTGAGAGCATATTAACCAGCAATAATGTTTCAGCACTAAATGTCATTTTTCGAGTTTTCTGATGCCTGAATTTTCTGGCGTAGCCCATTAAACACTGAGTGCGTAGTGTAATTCTGAAACTGTCACATTTTTGGATTAAATCTGTTTTTCGGCGTCTTCATTCACTGATGACTACAACAAAATTGAGCGGCTTGCAAAATAATAAAAATCAATCCCTTATTATTAACAATAAACCAAGGAATACGGGTTCTCTGGAAATAATGAGAGAAATTTCCCATTTTTCTATGGCGCTGACCTGCTTTTAAGTTTATTCACTGTCAGGTGTTTCACTTACGATTCAGTTCATAGTTGCTTGCACATTCTAAACGAAATACCTTCACAAATGTACGCAGTGTATGCGACTGCCAAATAAGCGGTATACGTCTTTAGATGCAATCACAAGTTCGACATAATATTTGGTCTTCATTTAACAGTCGACTATACTAGTAATAAACGGACTGTGAAGGGTAAATGTGCCACAATTAATAAAAATAATGAGTTTCCTCCAGGTGTTTGAAGATTGAAACAAATTTCAGTAAGACATCTTACGTCCCAGAGGGAGATGCACTATTGCAAAGCTTTTATGATTAATTCCCGGTCAAAAGAGTTCAGATAGTGCACTTTTATGCCTCGAAAACGAAGGGTGCAATTTGAAACAAGTTTGGCAGGTTATCAAATTATAACCGGCGTAATTCAAGAAGCTAATGTAATAAATATTAGGTCTGTGGTGAAGTTTTTGTTTAATAAAATAATGGCAATAATCAAAGCCAGTTCTTGAGAGATTTTATTACGATTAAGCAAAGTGGTATCAAATTTTAGCGCTTATTTTTGAACAAACATTCTTTAATGAAGTGTATAAACTTTTGAATAGTCCAGCAACCGTACAGCCACTTTAAACATATTTTCCAAGAGTCTTAGCTGATTTTGTTTTCGTGTAAATTTTATATCTGAACGAGGGATTTTCAAGGGCTTCAAGGAGTACTATTTTGGTCGCGCCAGCGGTAGTTACTAGTTTATCCACGGGTGATAGAGAAATTTATAATGTGTGTAAGCAAAAATGGCTGCCTCATATAAGTTTCTGTACAAGAAGTATGATCAGAACATTGTGCAGAGTATTGTAGACCCTCAACCAATGTTCTCGAATGTTTCTCCTAATATTCATTCTCAAACTGTAACAATCAAAGTGGTGCTTTTTGGCACTGTGAACAAATTAACCACACTACTATTTCCAACAAAACCCACAAAATGTACTAAAATTACTTTGGGCGGGGCTCAAAACGCATCCCGGTTGATTATGCCTTCGGTCGTCGGCTAGCTGCATGTTAAGTTGTTATTCAATATCCTTGTCTTCAGGGGTGCGTTTTAACTCACGACAGATTAGATTCAACCTTTATCTAATTAACTGGGTAGCATAGGTTGCAAACTGAAGAATGAAAACAAAGCTTTCATCGTTCATTTTGGGTAGTGACTGTGAAACGTTACAAGTCTACTGATGCAAAACATTATCGGTGGCGAGTTACGGTTGGGTGAATGTCCAATAAATGGGATGAGAAGCACGGGTTTTTAATCATCATCACACCACTTTTTAAACGGGATCGGCTTTGGAATTCACTGAAAAACGCACTCTTGCTCGAAAACAAGCTTAGGCGAACACCGCGGGTTTTAGTCAGCTTACTCATCGACATACACACTCAAAACTTGTTGCTGCTGTTTGGTTATTCCATTCTGTTCTGTCATCGTTTAATGGAAAGTCAGGAACCGTCTGCGTGTTTCCTAGACTACGGCGATGGGCCGGGGAACATTGATGGGTGAAAATTATTCGAAATTCTCAAGGAATTTGGGATTCAAACTTCAACTGTCGTACTTTTACGCGACCGATTCAAACACCAAAATCATGTAATCATATTCAGTAGTCAAGTCTCAGGGTCAGTTTAATGTTCTACAGAACAGAATATTCTCTTCTTCCTATCTTTCACTTTATATCGCATGCACGCCGTTTCGCGATCACATGGTTGTAATCAAAGGCAAATGACGTGGTATTGGACAACAGACACACAAACCATTTTTTTCTCCCATCCTGCTGGATGGTTTATCTGAACTATCAAGTTGGTCACAAGGCTGGCAGTTTATCTCCCAACACATCTACGTATTTCAGCAGAATACTCAGAAGGCGCAAGTTATGGTGGGAATTCATTCCGCACGTTCGTCTCAGTGGTGAACCTGTGACCAGTATGAAAGGGGACAATCAGACCTAAACGAAGTGTAATCGAAACAAAGAGGACATATGTCGGACGGTGTTAACAACTTGCCATACACTCAGCGGTCGTTGACGTGAAATTAGAAACTGGATATAACAATATAAAGTGAAAGAACTAATCAAGTGCTTTTGACCTTTTGCGAACTGACGGTGCAGTCAGTGCCAAGGAAGGAGGGTGACTGCGTCAGCGCCCTCTGTGCACGCAAAACTGGCGGAAGTTCTTTGATTGCAGTGCCTCATTAATCGCCAACAGTTTAGGATTACGACTAGGTAACAACATGTTGAACGATTCGATCAGATCAGCTAGGTGACCACTTTTTAACATGTGTTTGTTGATCGATAAAGCCGGGTCCTTTGAGCTTGTTACAGTCGGCAAGTTGTTTTTGACTTCGCAGTTGAGAAATCCTTTAGAATGTGCTTCACCTGACGTCGGTGCAAGCAACGATTTACTGTGCCGATGGAGGTCTTACCGCAACCATAACCGAACTGGTACAGTAGATGAGAAACAACTGAGCCAGCTGTCTGATGCCAAGCAAAGCACATAGTTGGGCGGCTGGATAGGTGTACCACAAAGCAAACGTCAGTTTGTGACTCACGTTTTCGGTTAGATGTCCATTATCGGATTGGATTAAGAGAATTATGATCTCTCTCTCCGTACTGCAGCTGTCTGTTTTTAGTTCTGTTTTATTACTGTGGAAATTCACGAATTTTTCTGGACAAAGGTTATCCACCAGCGTTTTATGATCAGCGCTTTCTTCTACGGAGAACCTGCAGCCACACATAACTCTAGCTCTGAAATAGTGTTCCCATTAACCCCGGTTTGTAAACAACCGGTGTAAACCCAGAGGATTGTAAATATCGCCGGATTCATGGTGGATTACGATAAAATGACCGTTGGAACGTTTCATCCTGGCATCTAGTGATAAGAATGTTCAAGAGTAGCAAACGGCTCGAGACTCCCATCTCATGAGAATCAGCAAGGTTCGGGTGGATAAAATTTGAAATACCATAAAATGAAGTAGAAGGATATTCATCAGCAAAATTTAGGATGTCACTTACGTGGTGATTATAAAGCAATGTGTTAGAAATCCCTTCGTGAAACTGCCTTCGACGTATTCCCATAGACACATCCGTCTATATGGACTACCATTGTCTATAACTCGCACTTTCGATTTAACCATGTTTTCCATACAAACACAATAAAGTCATTAGGAGGGTGTAGTGGACTAAGCAAGCTTGCATCCTGACTGGAGATAAATTTAAATAAGACGTCAACGGATTCATGTACACGCACACTGTCGAATAAAGAGTTAACGCCGACCGAACACATCATCTGTGGACTTGCTGAACTGTCCTTCAAAATACTTGTTAACTAGAAATAGATACCAACACAAATAGGAAATAACACTTAATGAATCGGTTCAAGGCCGTACACCAACCGTCCTGCAGGTTTGTGATATCATAATGAGGCACCTGTGTTACTTGTTTGTGGTGAACTTCTCACTTCCGGTGTCTGCGTGCCTTTTGGTTTCGGTTTCTTATACCGAACTTTGGAAATATACCCATGCAAAATCAGTATATTTAATCTTTGTGATATTTGCTGTCCAGTCGGGAGGTTGTTGTTAGGACTGATACGTAGTCAAAAAAATATAAGAAAACATCTCACCCATCCTGGTTACATAGTCCCTTTTCTTCGGTATGAAGAAACCGGAAGCCTTGTCTGGCCTGAGGAAGACCAGGCCAGTCATGAATTAGTTGAGGGCGTGAATCGGGTTAGACCTTGAGTGGCACTGGCAGTCGTGAGTATCAGTATGTGAGGGTTTTGACGCAAAAAGTTTCTGGTACAACCCACTCCATCACTTTGATCTCGCTAAAAGTAGCACTAAACCCCCCAGTAGACCTCGGTACTGGCTTTTATTTTCACGTACTCGGTCACATTATTCCACCGTTATCCTTCGCTGCACGACTCTTACATAAACTCAGCCATCTTATTTTTGAACCAGCTTCAAAAGTGAGTAGGTGGATTTTTCTACAACATGCAAATTGTGTCAGTTTTCTAACTTTCCTACAGGCTTCAGGATTACTGCTATTTTGTGATTTGAGCATACAGTTAACCGTCCTCCATTTGCCGAGGATGTGAGCACGTAAAAATTGAAACTTTGCTTCTCAGAATGCATGAAGCCTATCACTGATCTGAATTGACCCGTAAAAACCAACAATGGGGGAAACCCGTTGGTGTCCTGTCTCCCTCTTCTTGCCCATGAAAGACAGTCTAGAAGGCGAGCTTATGTTATCACATACTGTTGGCGTAGTATTCTTTTCTGGCTCTAAGTCAACTTACATAAGGTACTCAAACAATATTGCTTTGTTTAGATAGTCTGCCGAAGACTAGAAATCATGCTGGCTGGACTGAGTGAACACTTCCAGTCGGTATGGAGTGCGCTCTGTATCATAAAAGTGTACCGTCCTACCTCAACAGTCAGACCTACTTAATTCTGCTGTCTTCGTTGTAGGTAAGACATCTGACTAACGAATTCACACCTTGCGTCGTCTATGGTGTCAAAACGACTTCCGGTGATCGCTGATAGAATGGGTATGTGGTGACATTGTATGAACTTTCTACCCTGTGGTTTGGAAACCTGACCTATTCACGAGAAAGATGTTAAGAATCGGACCTGGTTGACTAATGTTGTCACCGTCAGCCCAAACCGAGTGAGTTGAACGCAATGTCATTCTTTGTCAGCAGCTACTTCCAAGGACCTTGGATGCCTGACCAAATGAATGAGTGTTGAAAATATACGGTCTACGAAGACTGCTTCGAATACCCTGTTCGTCAGATGAGCGATTTTATGTCGGGCAGCACTTACGGTGACCCAGAACAATCCGAGAATAGCACAATCTGGCGGGGCACTAACATGACTATAAACTTTGTAGACCTCGATTGTTTAACTGAACAAAGCAGGCACGTGCCGACCGTCTTACATCGGTTGGAAATGTTGTCCGACAAGACACTGTCCAGCGATAGGCTTCAACGTTGACCGGTATGGAACTTCCAGATCATCCAAAAGTTTCCTACGATATGCGAAATTTTTCATCCCGCCAAATTTCCATATTTTCAACTGGAAGTAGGTCAAGAGTTTTTACACAAAATAAAAGTGAAATGAGTGATTTCAACTTTGCGTTTATTGTCCAGTTTAGTCTGCTGATGTTGAGACAATTATACTGGAAAAGAAGTAAAATCCGATTGAAAGCCTGTGGCGGTTCACCAGTGTGGATCGCACCAGAGTCTCATTTGTTTGTTCACCCATGAATTCTCTATAAACATTAGGAGTCGGTAGTAATATTGTAACCTGTGAGTGTTAGGCTAGTTTGTATCACTTCCAGTATATATGAACAAAATGTCTGGACCTCCTGACACCTTGGTGGTTAATCCAGCACATAGATCGAGGAGATAGTATACTGTCTGACGTAGTGTACATCTTGACGCGTTACTTCAGTATTATTCTGAGAGTGAAACAGGAAGCTGTGGACCCTTTCTTGTAAAGTTTTCTTCGTCCTTATAATACCAGATGACAACAGTTGTTCTTCCAGGTTCTATGGTGCTGGTCAGGTGGTGGTTGTGCAGAGCTGGTAGCAAAGTCTAAGGAGATGGATGCCAATAACTTTGAACGCAAACAGTTTAAGGTGGCGCCCCCATTGTTGCGGTGCGTAGGACCAAATGAATGTCCGTTGTTCTTGTTCACCTGTGTACTTTAAAATGTTCCGAATTAGTGGAGAACTGTTTGGTAGGTACAAGTTTACCACCAGTGATTGTTTCGAACAAGTGCACTTGCCCATTACAAACTAAACAATAATGTTATGTGCTTAATTTCCAAGTTCCCTGAACTTGAGACGTTTTAAACGATTCAATTCTGAGTTATTAGTAGTTACTTTGCGCGGTGCCCAAGTAAAGTTCTGAGATATTTTCAACCTAACTGTTTGACTAAAACCTAACTTTTGACAATTGGCAGTGGCTATCAGTGTGAACCTTTAGTACTCATCTACTGTTTTACAGAGCGGATTAAATTATGCATGTTGGTCAATGGCTAAATTATGAAACTGACAAAGGTTTGCAAAGCAGAGTTGGTTGTGCTGAATTCTTTAAGCTTGAATTCACCAAGTACGTGTGGTCCAGGATAGCGGAAACCTGAGAAACACAATCTTACTACAGTGATAAGATGGGATTGAGCTAGCAGCATACTCTGCCCACTCTGTCTTATCAGCCTTCTTTAGCCTTATCATTCAGCCACCGACCAACATGCAGAATCTAACCCGCTGTATTAAACCCAAACTTAACAATGGGGTCGTCACTCCCAGTTACAGAACACTTCGCCAAATTAGCAAATGAAGTTACATCAGTGGGATGTCGCAATCCAAAGCATGAATCCAGTGTCGGCAGACCAGGGACAGAAGTTGAATAACTTTACTGCAGGCTGTTACAGTTGCTGGCAAAGGCTGCTATCAGGGTGACCTGAGCCCCGTGCCGCGTCGCACATTGGTTTCCTCTTCACTCTCGCCAAACTAAATGGCCGCCATTCCTTGGGCTTTTGACTTTGTCCATGCCCAATTAAGCAATGAACTCTCACTCTGGAAAGCGGTCTGTAACACATCTGCGTCATTCGGTATTAGACCAAAAAAGACGACAATAATGCGGCATAATATTTCGAGGGGCTTCCACGTTAGTTCGAAGATTTCTGGCGAAAGCGACATGAAGGGAGCTTTTTTGTGGTTGAATATTGAGAAAATTTTGGCCCGGTGGGTAGCCTCTTCAAAAACTTCGTCGATTTCCCCATCGTCTTAGTTCATACCGCTGAGCTGAACTGGGACGAAGACGATATTGCATTTTTGGTTTCAAGAAATTGCTTAAAAACACACCCCAAGACTACTCGGCTTGGGTGGGCAAGGTGTTAGACGATCCGTTCTGGTCTTTTGCGTTCCCTTATCTTGTTACTTAATACGCCCAGGGATCTGAAGATAAATTGTAGGTCAAGTGATTAGTGATTATTAACTATTTGTTAAATTTGGGGTACCAGGTTGAATGATGGCCAGGTGAACGTTTTTACTGTCACTGCGTAGAGGTTTGACAGACAAGTGAAAGCGTCTATAAAATCCCACCTACACAGTTGAACACTGTACTCGCAAACTGATCCGTAGTACGGAGTTAAGGAATCTTATGCATAATTACACCTGTATACTTTATTCCTTAACTTTGGGCCCCCGCTGGGGGTACGAATGTGCACTAGATTCTGTGGATTATCGGGTGAATTTTGACTGCCTTCGCTGACCGAATGCGAATGGCCTGTTGTGTCCCAAAAGTTTTCATCAGAGGATTTATACTACAAAGTTTATACTACAACTAACACTAAACACAATCGGACACATTAAGCACGTTGGCTAGGCCTAACTTAAATTGGGAGCTCAGTGAAGTCACTGTACATGTTTGGTGTATAGACTAAGGAGGCCAGTTTTCTATATTGGGAAACAACTAAAACTGTAGTAGTGCCCAAACCGAGTTAAGATTTTGTATTGCTTCCGAAAGGTGCTGATCACTGCGACAGGCAAAACGAGGGCTGTACTCTTTCTGGATAGACTATTTTAGCCGCTGTTCACAGTTACAATTGGTCATTGCCAGTCACTCGGACCGAAAAGAACTCGAGTTAATCTTTCAACGAAGATTTTAAACTCTTCTGCCCCCCAACGGAGATCCGGTAATTCGATATCCCACCGAGGATTAATACATCAAAGTAAGGGCAAATAAGTAGCGATACTGCAATTCAGCTAAATAGAATGTATAGATTTTTAACAGCATTCAAAATATCCATTTATAAAAATATAAATCCTCTGGCAGGAAGCGAGGAAGACGGCCGAGCTGCATAAATGGCTTCGAAGCCGAAAATTAATTACAAACAGTCACCGGGGGAATTTCACGTGGAATAATTACAAGATTATTCGCACCTTCCCCTCGTACTTGTTACTTTTCGTCATACGAGCTACTTCTTACAGAAATACGCGGGGCTGTAGACTGCGAGAATTAATACGTGTTGTTTCAACTGAACCCACAGTGAACGAACAGCAGCCATGGGAAACAAAGGTAGGTGCAAAATAATCATGTTACCTCGGAATGCGGCATTCTGGGTTCGACATCCACAAGTGCACTTGAAGTACCTGCCTTCTCTATCCTTTTAGAAGGGAAAAGTTTCACCTTGAGGACGCATTTACCGGCTCCTCTTGTGACGGAAACTCTGTTTGATTTTAGTACAGTTTTCCTGGGATGGCGCCTGGTGTGTGCTCTGTGGGACTCTGATCGTGGCTTTCCGATGGCCAATCCGAACACTCAGAATTTTCGCACAAAAACTGCTATTTAGAAAATGGAACATATGTGTCAAGGCAAGAACTTGTCGACAAATGGGGTTTTCACCACACGTCCGAGCTTCAAAAAGCTGAATGCTTGCCTCAAACGGGTTGATTTGTGAAACTGACGTCTCTATTCCATTCAACCTTATTAATTTGATTGTCCTTTTGAAATAAAACCTGCGTTTAAGCGTGAGATATTTTTGCCTATAAATCCCACTCAACAAAGTGATCAACCATCAGGTCCTTTTAAAATGAGCTGCTTTTCATCAGTGAGGATAACACCGTCCCAGTAAACACTGCAAGCAAAATGGCGTTCTGCTGATTTCAGTAGAGGTTGTATAATGCTTCTTTTGGCAAGCCTATGTTCACCAACTCCAGATTAACAGAGTTAGTTAAATCGGTGGACAGCTGCTGCACTTATTATGGGGATAAACTCAGCGTTCAGCACCTGTTTTAATTAGTAGGCTTTTAATAGTGCATTCAAAACGGGAAGAATGGGTCGCCGTTTACTGCGTTTCCACAAATCTTTCCCTTTATCTGCCTGTTTGATCGCGTAATTTGACGTCGGGAGGTTTGTCGAGAGTTTGTCGATAAATATTTTGATTGTCACGATAATTGATAGTGTCCCGACCCGTACACTCCCGAACCAGCACAGGCCAGTATCTTGTTCGTCTCGTGATCTAAGGGTTACATCCCGTTTGACACAGCGGAAGTCACGGTAAAGAAATGTTGATTATTGACACTGAATATAGACCAACTGGTGAACCATATTCGTTCAGTCCGTGGCCGAAGAGCACACTGAACATCGATCACAGGGTATACTTCACTCAGCGGGTTGCAGGACAAAATAACAGGGCTACGAAGTTACGTTGACTAGAATCACCATCGGTCACATTGAGTGATCCTGTTATGGTTTACTACCATTGCTTGTGTCACGTGATCGCTATTCGTCCTATCTTAGTTTTCCCGCAAAACACTTCCACGAAACGCTTTGGTTCGTATTTTCACAGATTTCAGAAACAAATAAACTTTCCAAGCTAAAATTTAACTAATATAAGACAAAATAACGGATGGTCTTATTATCAGTCCGCGCTCTGTACAGTCAGCTTTCAGTCGTACTGAAGGGCACACAGACTATCATATCCACATTCACGTCAGACATGTGAACGCTCGATTTGTACATTCGGCTCTTAAAAATTAAGGTCTCACTTTAAATGCTCTGATTTGTTTTAGAGTTAACTGAAGTTGTTGCCATTCCACCTCTTTTAACATTGTCTGTGTTGAATCTGTCCGTAATCAACGAAATTAATAACGCTATTTGAGACCGTCTGATAATCTGGACGGTTCTGACGGTTCTCGAAAACGTCAAAACGACGGCTGACAAAATTGAATCTCATACAGTAAGGAAGAAAATTTATACAGAAATAATCTTCCTTCACCTAAAAAGTCGATCAACTGGGTGTCCAATTAAACGAACAGGGAATAACCAAAACCTCGGGCTGTGCGAAGTCCCCACAAAATGGTTGAAAGCTACCAGAAGGGAAGCTGACTATACATCTGTCCTCGGGTAGCGGCAAAGTATATTGCATCCACTGAATCCAGATAAGTTCGAATAATGTCCACATATAATTGTAAACACGATGAAAACTAAAAGTAGCATCAAACTGTTTTTATCTTAGCAATGCTGAGCGTTTGCTTCCACAAGAAGGTAGGGATGTAGAAAAAACGGAGCACGCCTTCTGCAATCAGATTCAACCTTCTTCAGCAATTCGTCAGCATACCAATCATGCTAAACTAATCATAGCAAACAGTTCTATCGCTTCAACAGTCTGAGTTCAGCGTCATCCCTCACGTTCACGTTACGCTGATGATATTCACCTGTTCACCATCACAGGAATAGATGATCAGAAACAAACTATGCAAACCTTATGGTAGGAAATGAGCAGTCTTCAAGAGAAACAGTATTTACAGAAGACGGATTCACACTCTAAGTATGGTAGTAACTAGAATTTAATTATTTTTCTAACTGCATTTCCCAGGACAAAGCCTTAAATAACTAAAGGTTGACTCTGTAACCCGTTTTGCATCAACACTGTTGACTTACCATCATCTGCATATGACATCTTTGCTAGGTTTCATGACAGTTTCTGGCATGTCCTTGAACACATCGGTACTTTTCTCTTCTAGGTGGCCATTGGTTTACCAGTGTAAGTTTTTGTGCCACAAGTACATCATCATCTTTAAAGTGACTTCCACAACCGAACCATTTCCTGCTGGTTTGAATAATGGGTAGGTGATACATTGTCAAAAGTCTTTAGGATAAACTATCTAACTGATGCGTCTGTTTCAACGATCAATTATATCCAGGAGCACACAGAGTTTCATCAATTGTAGAAAGTGAGAAATATCATCCGAAATTAAAACTTCCTTAAAATCGTCCAATATAGGAACTAGAAGCTGGTTATTCTGATCCAGAGATGGAGTTCAACAGTGTCTCTCTCACTGCACTTACTTATGAGAAATATCTTTGTGAATAAACACCAACCGACACTGAGAGCTACTTGGTAGCAAGTGGCTTACCGTACACTACTGAAATCAAACACTGCATATCTTTGTTTTACAAACTTCGTAAAATCTCATTTTTATACTGGCCTAACCACGCCTACTGAGAATAATCAAAATTATCTCTACTTTGGACACCTATTTTCACTTGCAGTTTTGAGCACTCACTAAACATGATCACTAATTATAACTCAAAGTGAAGCAACAGAACTGTAATACTCTATGGTTTTTGCCTTGTAAAATAGCGCCCAAGAAGATAAGAAAAGAAGCCCCTGTCAACAGCCTGGAAGGTGAGTACAAATCTCATCGCACTTCATTCAGGTCGAAGTAAATCCAATGTCTTAAGAGGAAAAACAGTGCACGGAGATGTGTCACTCTAGGTTTAGAGCATCTGAGTTACTTCTGTGAAGTGCCCAAAAATGAACACACCTTCGGCATCGCATCTGAAGGTAATTTCGATAGTCAAATACATCGCGGGACCCTCACATTAGGCGGCGTAGACATATGGTGTGGATGTGAAAACCGCGGGGATAAAACGCTTGATCCTCAACGATCCCATCACGATCCATCAAAAATCAATTTAATCCAAAAAGGTTAACTCAACTGTCTTTCTACTAATAAAGTTAGAATCCTTGAAGATGATCGCAAGAAAGTGTTTTTCTGACCATCCGATGGGTTAACCACTAGAACAACATTGCATAAACAACTTCCGCTCAAGAACGGTGGAGAGTATTTCACGTGATAACGGTCCCAGAGTGCAACTGGCGGGAGTTTTTCTTTAAGAAGACAACTGGCAATAGATGTCTATGCAGTGGGTTCTCAAACACTGCACAGGCGCACCGTTTCTTAGCAGCGATGTAAGTTGAAAGAATCCAACGTCATTCGATATCAAGAATAAGTAAATTTTTTGAAAAACAGCACACTACAAGCTACCTAATACAGAGTAAGCGCACGTAAACTTTCACAAGAAAGAAAACTATGCATCGGTAAGGTTAAACTACTTGACTTGATGATAATATCATTCAATTTTCATGAATGACCGTGATGATTAATGCCGACTGCCTTGGACTACAGTTTTCAGTGGATGGCATTCCTTGCAGAGCCATTAGTAACAGAATCAACTAAATCGGAAAACACGGACCCTTCCTGCGACCATAAATACCACCGAAAGTGAAAACCCAGCACTTATTTAAATCACCCGGCAAAGTACTCAATATTAATCTCCCGGGTCAAAACCAAATTAGGATATACACAGCAACATACAATGGTGAACGTTAACTCTAATTACGTGTTTCAATTAAATACTTAAAACCATCCTTACACAACTGGTGGGTTTTTCAAAAGTGCTGGGTTTACTTTTCAACGAAATAAACCTACATTTCCCACAAGTGAAGAACATTTGAGAGCACTGTTGCGACCGACCCTCAACCGGAAAGTTTCCATTTGCCACCTTGCGAAGGGGCTAGAGATTCAGCTGTCTGAACCGCAATCACAGAAGCGGTGAGGCAGTCGGACGAGTAACAAGAGGTGAATGGACTGTCTGTCGTGCCCCCACTACAGGCAGCTGTAATCGACTCTGATTGTAGATTATTAACACATTGAAGGTCAGCAGGAAGTCAACCGAGGCATCCACTGCAGTCAGAATTGCCTACGATTTGCATACTCACTTGAATACAGCCTGTGAGATACCAAAGGAAGCTTGTGGAACTTGTCTTCATATGTTGTGGTTGTGCCATGCCACGTACGTACCTGCATTNGTGCTGGGTTTACTTTTCAACGAAATAAACCTACATTTCCCACAAGTGAAGAACATTTGAGAGCACTGTTGCGACCGACCCTCAACCGGAAAGTTTCCATTTGCCACCTTGCGAAGGGGCTAGAGATTCAGCTGTCTGAACCGCAATCACAGAAGCGGTGAGGCAGTCGGACGAGTAACAAGAGGTGAATGGACTGTCTGTCGTGCCCCCACTACAGGCAGCTGTAATCGACTCTGATTGTAGATTATTAACACATTGAAGGTCAGCAGGAAGTCAACCGAGGCATCCACTGCAGTCAGAATTGCCTACGATTTGCATACTCACTTGAATACAGCCTGTGAGATACCAAAGGAAGCTTGTGGAACTTGTCTTCATATGTTGTGGTTGTGCCATGCCACGTACGTACCTGCATTCTTGTTCACAATGTAATCTTAGGTCACAGCAACGGACTTACATACCCACAGACCACCAGCCGACCAGATATCGGTCATGTGGAATCCCACGGACCTTCCTATTCGGATCTTCAACTAACCCAGAGTCTAGCGACGAGGCGGACATCCTCGGTGGTTCCCGCCAATTAGGCCAGGAAATACACTCCTCCCACAAAACATCTGATATCAATCGTACCGCTACTGACTCCACTGGCGGATAGATTGTTCGATGTATTTTCGACTCTCTGAGAGGAAAGATTCGCGTGCAAGCCTCTTTCGACAACCTATAACCGCGATTCTTTAAGCTTGTGCGCTGACCTAACTGAAATACCTGTAATTTTTCAAGGCGTGGAACTCCATAAGTGTTTCAACCAGGTCCTCTCTTAACCTCCTTTTTCAAAGATGGCAAGGGCTACCATAAATAAACTCTTCCATTTTAGTTACCATCCCAGCTGCCAACTGTCAAGTCTTTTCCAATAACTGCTTTTTTCAGGATAAGTATACCACGCCTGTGTGCAATGCTTCAAGTGCCACCTCGACAAATGTGTTGTAAAACACGACAAATACTGTCGTTTTTCTGAATGCTCACGTCCCAAAAAAGAAAACAAATTGCTTTATCTTTTTTGCAGCTTCTTGACATTCAACAATTGTTCTAAAATCACGGGAAACCATTACCCTCAGTCCTCTCATTGTGTTCATGCTGTTAAAATCACTGTTTCTATGATTACGCAATTGTCGCGTTGGATCCTAATCGCTTCCAGTTAACAATCGATAGAATTTGATTGCACTGACTAACACGTTCCCACGTTCAGTGTGAATGATCAGTCTACCAAATTCCTACAGCATGATGCATCCTTCAAGGTTTCCCGTCATTTTCATGTCATCAGGAAATAAGAAACAAAAGCTCTGATGTTCATGTGCATGGTCAATTACGAGCACAAAAAATAGTGTGACACCACGCCAGTCGCTCGGGCATCCTTAAACCTTTCATTAACTGCAACTTGGAACGTCCGAACCAGCAGCTGATTTCATCGGATATATCACATTCTCATAGCTTATAGGGTAGGGCACGATGATCGGTTGAGTCGAAAAATTCACAGGACTTCATCTTGCAAGCTCCAGCCCTTTCACTATTGTCATCCTCCACCTACCTCCAGGAAACATCAGATTTGATAGGGCTGACCTTCGGATCACCAAACCATACTTAACTAATACACATGAGCCTTTGATCAGTAAGATGTGTTGCTATTATGTCCCTCAGTATTCTTTCCGTTATGTTTAAACCGATATATGTTAAATGCACAGAGTGGTAGTTTGTACCCTCTTGTTTAGTACCACACTGTAACTATGAGCTACCACTGTTCTTTTCCAGTTGCCAGGCAGCTTCCTCAAGTAACTACTTAGCTATCGTTGTCAAAGGCTTGAGAACCACGTTAGCCAACGGTCTAATTGTGGTTACAAGTAATCCTTCAGGTCCAGAAGACTTTGAGGCGTGTAGAACTGGTAGATGCAGTTCTATCTTGTCTGCAGTATACTACATTTTTCAACTCAGCGGCATCATCTTCAATAATTATAAGTGGGAGTGAAACCCTGACTCCTACTACGGTCCGTAGCTTTATAGTGATCCGCCACTGCTGTCTGGCTATTTCCATTTATAACCTCTTCTGCCTCCTTCCGAGTCTACACTTTGGACTGAACATAAGTGAAGGATGCCTCAGTTTTGACTTTGGCCCTTTTGGTCGACTTCGTTCTACAGTAGCTTCACACTGGTCGTCTAGCATCATACAAAATAATCCATGCACCTCTCGGTTCCCCCGGACCACAAACAGCGGCTGCCTTTCCTGCGAACCTTCATTAACGGAATATATGCAACAGAAAACTTCAGTAAGTTGTTCATAGTAACCATCAACTTGTCTTCCACTTCTAACTAATAGTCAAATATCTAGTGAAGATCGTGAGCAGCCCTGACCAGCTCAACTTTGTTGATATGAATGGAGTCTCTGGGAAGCTTATCTGCCGGTTTATACCAGTCTTCTGCAACCTAGATAGGATTACGTAAGGAACACTTCTATGGAACAGTGCACTCAAGATTAAGTTAAATGCGTCATTTTCATAGTTCTTTAGAAAGAGGTCCAAGGTGCTCAGTGTGCAGTCGTTGAAGCCAGTTGATCCGCGCCGACCATATACGATTTTAAAAGTGTATCTGCAGTCTAGTGTTATTAATAAAGATGCATCTTTATTAGGATGAACTATATTAAACCTCGGCTTCACGTGATCGCTTTCTCTAATATATGGCAAATTTTCTATCCACGGAATCATACGGATTATAATCGTGACTCGGCTGGTTAAGTCGGACGAAGTGTGATTGTTATTCAGAATGAAAACGCAGTTTTATTGCTTTCGTTCTTATTTTTGTCCCAGGGGCCCAAACGTGTTCTGGCAGCGTTTAGCTGTATACATCAGATAGGATGTGTACCTTTCTGTTATTCAGCCGCGTGTGAAAAACAGCATTTATTAGCCCACTGTTTCATATCTTCATCAGTATGACATTTTTAGTGTTGCTGTGTAGACCAACTGCAGCACCAAGAAACACTGTACGTGGAAGTTTACTGAAAAAAACTTTCCTGAGGAAGATCACGTTCTTATTCAAAGAAGAAGCTCCTGTCACATCTGCGCAAATAGACCAAATCTAAAATAATGTCATCAGATTTGAACGTCCAGTTGGTATCGATGTGGAACAGCCCCGACTCACGTGGTCAAACACAAGATCCTCAAGTTCCAGAACAACACACCTAAAAGTGGGGAAAAAATCACAGATTGTTGGTGAACAAACGTGACAAGTCCCAAGCTCCTCCCGGTATTATTTCACTGTAACAGCACAACAAACCGCAAACTTCAGATAGAAAGTCTGTTTATTTTTCCTTGCCCCTCGAGAGCAATAGCGTCACCAAAATTGTAACCATGAAATTTAATGTAGCAATCAATAAAACATACTTTGCAGCTCAATTACGTGTTCACTTTACCACCACACCAGCGCTGCGCTCCCAGTTGAGAGATATATTACTCCCGTACCCCTACTGTTTGTGTGTTTACCGTTTCGTTTGTTCCTGTGCAACAGGCAACCTAGGCAGCACAACACGGCGATTATCCGGACGCATTTAGGAGTACCAACCGATGTAGGTAACAAGAGGTTCCACAAGGCCCTCTTTGTCTGCGGTCGCCACGGATCAATATGACCGGCTCGTTCAATCCAATCTGTCGAATATGTGGGATACGATCGAAGCAGATCAAAGGTCGTATACTATCAGTTGCAGAGGCCATTGAAATCCGACCACGCTCACCACCACTGTGTGCCCAAAAACGGCCAGTCAAAACTTTGAACCTTCCACGGCCGTGTACACGAAAAAAACCAAGAGAGAATAATCGCATAGATGTGTGGTTTCTCGCGCAAACTTCGCATAGCTCACGTGAGCGATATTATGTAACTAAGTCTCGTGACTCAAACCAGACAGAAACTATAGACTCAGTACTGTTCTCTACGACCCCCGTCAAACCCACACAAACGAGCTTGTTTACTATGCGTTTTTCTCATGATTAAATCGGGTGTATTCAACGTAATGAAGGTGAACACATTCATACTAGGTTGTTCGCATTTATTCAGATGTGATCATCCAGCCTTGTCTATTGTGAGGTTACTGGCATTGTGGTTAACACGCTCGTCCCACAATCAGGAGGGTCAGTGTGCAAATTCCGGCGCGGACAAGGAGATACGATATTAATTAACTCTAATAAGAGAAAAACTCGAGTCTGATGCTTTATTTCGAAGTGGACTTGGCGAAAGTCTTGACTGAATGCAATAGATGTGATCAGGTGTAAATGGTATCCAATTTAAAATAATGCAAATCTCCGAGAATCCGCTACCGTCTACCGCCCCTCCTCACCAGGAAATACAGGTCTTGTGCAATATGTACTCCGGACTGCTACAGATGACTACCACTGTAGTATTTCTGGCCAAACCTGAGAAAATAATCTTGTCAACTTGGATGTTAGAGGTGAATGGACTACCCACTTTGACTTGATGAAGTCTATGAGCGATTAAAATTGGCAATAATCCCCCTTTCCAACGTTCCCAAGTCAACTTTGTAAGATTCATAATCTGTTACGGGAGTTGAAGTTCACCCTTCGTCAGCTTTCAGCACATGTAAGAGGAAGATACAATTGCACGTTCATTTGAAGGCGTGTTTACAGTGCTTCCAATCATTCTGTGTTATCAACTATTCGGCCTCATGCAACCGCCGTTGAAATCCCTCTTAAGCGGATTTTCCCATATTTACTCAGTTGTCGTTCCAGAATCACTAGAAGGTGGCACCAGTTAAGAGTGTAGGCAGTACTCCACGAACTGCCTTATACGGAATACACCTTACTTTGACTTCCCACCAGTGTCAGCTTGACTGAAAGTCGACTGACAGATGCGGACAACTGTTGTCATGTGCAACGCACTAGACTGACGCGCGCAATTCTGACTGCAGTGGATGCCTCGGTTGACTTCCTGCTGACCTTCAATGTGTTAATAATCTACAATCAGAGTCGATTACAGCTGCCTGTAGTGGGGACACGACAGACAGTCCATTCACCTCTTGTTACTCGTCCGACTGCCTCACCGCTTCTGTGATTGCGGTTCAGACAGCTGAATCTCTAGCCCCTTCGCAAGGTGGCAAATGGAAACTTTCCGGTTGAGGGTCGGTCGCAACAGTGCTCTCAAATGTTCTTCACTTGTGGGAAATGTAGGTTTATTTCGTTGAAAAGTAAACCGAGCACCTATGAGACAATCTGGTATTAGTGAAATATTCTAATAGGTTTCCATAACAAATTTTTCTGGGAACTACTCCAACACACGCGTTCGTAAGCATGTATTTGAATATTTGTAACATAACTCCCACCCCTCCTTCAACAGGTAAGGAGGGGCAAATTTACTCAGTTCTTCTTACCTATTTCTCAAGCTGGCACAACAAATGTGATAATCGCTGACCACTTTATTTAAATTCAGTCTAACTTTTTTCACAGGCCAAAGCGGAAAATTTTAATATCAATCGCGATCTTCATGCTACATATTCGGCTCCTTGTAGAGCAAATCCTGCCTACTACTGAACTGGCAAAAATAACGTTCGTTTATGTTATCGAAGGAAACATCAGTCGCCCTATTAGACTGATCAAATGTAGCCAATACAGGCTGCATGCTGAACTGTAGAAAAACCCTAAAAGTGCTTCAGATTTTTCTTTTGAGTGTACTCTGTGTGCTTTTAGTGATACCTTGTCTGTTTCATTTTCAAAACCAGACGGTTTGTGGTGCAAGGTCTGTCTTGTTTTTCGCTTATTTCTGTTTCGTTCTAGCAGGCCGTTGGATATGAAGATAGTTGTCACTCTAAACACGATTGCGAATTACAGTTTATCTGTAAACATCAATAACCTGTGTCCCACTGCTTTTGACACTATCACGCTGTGCGCACTCACTAGAAATATTAACTGTAATACTGGTGATAAAAAACGGTATAAAAAACAAAATCAGAAACAAACTACAATTACCCAGCAAAGTTACCCACATAGTAGACGTGGTAAAATACAAGCAATTCGTCAGGCTGCCAGCAGGTTCAAAGTCGGAATAGTTCAACACAGAGAAAAATACAGTCTGCTACTGAGCATATTAGTACACCTGTTGGCATGCACTCTCAGTAGGGTGTGTTTGAGCAGTAACAATAACAATGATGGTTATTTCCGATCAGGTAAAATAGAAGATACCGTGGTGTGGGGATCAAGCTGCCTCTTCTAAAGGAAGGTTAAGATAAATTTTACCAGATGGTGATTTTCTTTTCGCCAAGTTGAAAACTGGTGTGTTTACTTATGGTAGCCAAATTCAATAAATTCATTTTAAGATGAAAGTTTACTTCAACAATATTTGGATAAAGTCAAAGATGCGTTCGGTGGAAGAAAGCGCAACCGCCCTTTAGAATTCATAGTTCCGATTCTGGGACAGATATTATCAGTTTTCTACTTGCGCGCTGACCACAAGCTATTTCTCTCGAGGAGTCTCACAACCAGATCATGAATTAAGTTCAGTTGTTTGGAGCTGTTTATTGCGTTCATGTAATAACGCCATACAAAATGAAGGAATAAAAAAGCACTCACAAACGAGTAGGCCCTGGTGGTCGTAATCGTTGGAGGTAGTTCGCTATTTATCGTGCGGTGTTGGTAAAAACAGTAGGACTGTGAAACGGTCGCAGCAGAAGTGGGTTATATGGAGTTAAACTTTAAAGGCATTTGGGCACTATGTTTACACTACGTTATATGGGCGCGCAGTGCGTAGTATCAGCTACTTTGAATTCAGTGAATGTAGATATCGTTTATTCTCCCCATAAACGCATACAGTGTACAGTACAGATGTGGCCGTGCTGAATTTGTTTGTGATAGGCTCCGAATACCTCGACAACTAGCATAAAGGGCCCTCATCGTATTTTATCTGGCTAGGGCATTAGGGATTCAGCACGACTACACGGATGACCAACAATAATTACCTGACAATGAGCAGAGTCAAAAATACTTTCGAATAAAGGGGCTTTTCCCAGTCGATTCTGACTGGATTATGAGCTCAGCGCATTGCTGGTCAGCTGTTATTCATATTGGAGAAATTCTAAGCCACCCGCATCAACTCTCAGTCTTGTGGCCAAGTTTTTAATGTCATCCCATTTCAAGGAAGGTTATGTGCCGTCAAACAGCAGGCTTGGGTCTATTTTATAACAACCGTTTTGGCTAAGTCAACTATTTGGTTTTAGATGAGACCGAACTGTGAAAAGTCAGGGCTTCGGCTGGATTCGAACCAGCGACAGACACAGCATGCCTCAACGCGGCAAGCGCTCTCGGCACTGAGCTCATGTAGATTGCCACATCCCACCGATTTTGGGTCAAGAGTCCGATCTGTCAGTGTTCTGTGATTAGGTTGCGCTGGTCCTCGGTAAATCAGTACAACGGGTTAGACTTCAGACACATCGGGTTAGGCTCAGTCTGAGAACAGTCGCAATACATTTCGTTTCACGCTGCACCCAACGCTAGCTGAGTTGAGAATAACACTGCAGCTGCGTGGGTTGTTTTTTCAACCTATCGAGCTTATTAAGCGAACGACCCCGATTAGTAGTCAGCAATGCAGGATGAGGTTGTGGGGTTAAGATAAACTTACGATAGATAATGCCAACAACGTTTGGGTCAAGGCAACTTTTGTCCGCAACCGCTGCCTGTGCAAACATAGTATAACATCCGCGTTGGAAATTCAATATTAGTTATCAGAGGCAAAAGTGATTGACAAAAAAGACAACTTGACCCGGCAATGAGGAGTTTCACTATTTCTGACTAACAAACTCATTAGATCTGAGTGCAAACAAGAACAAAACAGCAACAACCACTGTTGAGTTAAACCCCTTAGAAGCAAGCTAGGGTAAATTATAACAAGCGTAGCACAGCAAAGGTATACTACATTACTATACAGCCACTGAACAAAGAAGGAAATGAATTCAAAATACTAATGTCATCATCCAGGCATGTTGAGTTTTGTGTGAATGCTCTGCATGCTTCTTGCTCATTCTACGGGAATAGAGTGGGCATTTTAACGACCAATAACTAAGAGCTGTCTTACCCCATTTATGGTGCTTCACAGCAGCAGCGGCCTCCGTCTATATATATATGGCACTATCTATATGGCTGACACCACGAGGCTCAGAATGCTCCTCACACGATATCCTCACAACGAATTGGTGTGGTTTAAAACATCTTCGTCAACTTTGAAAATGCTTTTATCTTCGTATTCGCCCGGTATTTTAGGAAATTGCAACCAGAGGGTGTTTACGTTTTCATCAGGCACGTCCCTGTTTTTGCCATGAACTATCAGAAATGAATCAAAAACTTTGCAAATCATATGTAACTTGTATGAACTTGGGCCACATCTGTCTCCGGCTAATCGGAGCGAACCGTTCGATCCAACGAACCCACCAATCTGCAGCTGGTCCATGTGTTTTCGTCGTGCGTTGTATAAAGTCCGCTGCAATGGAGAAACCTGGTTTCTTGTATATGCCACACCAACAACATAGCGTTGCTCTGGCATATTTTCTTACGTTTGCCGCTGGAAAGTTACAGCTGAATGACCTGTACTTATCTGTTGTAATATCCCATTTACATGGAATTTTTAAACAGTTTTTCTTCTATCTAGTTGCTTTTCCTCTTATGGGATTTTAGCCTTCATATTTGAAGTGCCGAATTGCTGCATATATCCTTTTTCCGTTAGTCGTTTTCGAATCGTCTTCCGTCCCTGTTTTACTGCGTCGTCAGAGCAAATCTTTCCTGATCTAGCAGCCAGGCATTGGGCTGCATTTCGTTTCTGATTAGTGAGCGCGATACTTTTGGAACTGGTGTGTTGACGTGTCCATGTAGGTGTATGTTATACCGACCTTCGCCGTGTACCGCCTCGAGGTCTGGTATATTTAGCATCTGAGAAATAGAACTCGTTATTGAGCTCGTCTTCTGAGGTGAACCACAGTGAAGCATGTGCTTTATCAGAATCCTGAAGGGTAGTTGTTAACTCATCTTATGATTGTATAACAACAAATATATCGTCAACATATCGGCAGTAAACGTGAAGAATCTGAATGGCTGACGGAAGTTAGGATCTCAGTTTGCCCATGAATACGCCTACCAGCAGTGGATCTAAAGAGGATCTAAGTGATACCCTATCCTGTTGTCGATACAGCTCGTTGATGAACACGAACTGAACACTAACGGTGCATGCCAAAGGTAACTCAGATCTGATTTCTATAATCCGAATATGCTTCCCGGTTGTTCTATCTGGTCACATAAAAAGTTGCTTCCGCCGACGGGATCACTGTGAATGCCGGAACTACATCAAGGGGACCCATGTGCGGGTGTGTGACACAATTGTTAATTTCGGTGGTGATTAAGATGTACTTTTGATAGTATATCTTCAAAGTGTACTTGAGATATTCAAAGATTCTGTCGATTACTGTCGTATGCTCTTACGTTCCTGAATGAGGCCAGATTTAGACAGCAACTATAAATTGCTAAGAAACGCTTATTTCAACATCTTCTTGGGAATCCTAAACTGTGACTACTATGCAGGTAAATCAGTGTTACAGGATTTAGCGGACGTGAGCTCCTGAAAGACGTCAACTTCCCAGGAACGTATACTTTCATAGCTTTCGAGTGAAAGTAATGGATCATGAACAGTGCAGATGGAGTAATTTTGGAAAGGCGGCTGCCTACCACGGGGATGGTTTGCTGGTTAGTGAGTGTGGCTGTAGAATCTGTTAGGATTCACGGGCATACGTAGTCTATCGGAGTAGCTGGGAACCTCTGGATTCGTGGCAGACGAAGACGGAATATTGAAAGTTTACCTACACAAAACTTGTTCTCTACATAAATAAGTAATGGATAACAAATTATACAACTCACAAACAGCACAATTCCGAGCATGAAATTTAGGCTTCAGCAGATATTAGTCAATGATGTGGCAACGTAGGCAATTCACTGAGGCGGTGCAAAATAAACAAAGAGGGTAGAGTTCAGACGGGAGTTCGTAGCACCAATTCAGAACATGTTACATGTAACAATGTGTGGAATATTCAGCCAGTATGTAATGTAACCAATTCATGTTGATATAGATAAAGGACATACAGTACGATAGTCTGACCAGTGGGGTATAGGGAGTGGAACAGTTGAGACTGACGTTGTGCAGGCCGCTGGTTTCGAATGGGTAGTCGGGTGGTAGGGTCGCGGGGCCGGGTGTGTAGGTTTGGCGGTTCGAGCCTTCGGGCGGGCCTCTTACCATCGTACTCTCAGTTCTACTTGTAGTGATCCGGAAGTAATCTCCATTGACTCTGACCAGAATCAACAGCAACGGTTTGTTGCACCGACAAGCGAATGTCTCCGATATTTCTACTTACCTTCGCATATAATGAAATTCCCCTATAAATTAGTAGTTCAGCCTACTGGACAAACGTCTGGGGTCACTCACTAAAATTAATTAATTTGTCGACAGAACCACTTCACATTGTGTTCATACTGGAACGCATTGTCCAAGTATGTGGTCATGGGCGAATCAGTCAAAAGTTTCGAAATATTATTCGGTCGGCACATACGTAGGAGACAACCAGCACTGCAAGTTTCGGAACCACTTTATTAGCTCAGTCACAGATCATCATCTACGCGTGTAGGACTGAATGTTGTTTCAGTGTGTTTCAGTGTTCGTTGCTGAAATGAAAGCAATCAGTAGCCCCATTGAGTTTGCCTTGTATTATGTTCCATTCACTTTTTCTTTACACCTCTAAACCGATCAACAGAGGGATAGGAACGCACAAGCAAGAATCTTACTCTCACCCGTAACATCTTATGAACATACTGGCGGTGGAAGCAAAACTGTGCCGCAAGTGTGAAGGTGTTCCAGGGTTTCTCGCCCGAAATGGATCAGTGTTCTCCAAGAATAGAATCTCGAACAGAAATCAGCACGGATACTGAATGGCTGTTAACAGCGCTGTCCTCACTCGTTATTCAACAAGCGAAAAGCACAACGCTCAACTTCATCTTCTACTAAAGATGATGAAAAATTAGGTGATTTAACGGAAACGGCTGTACAATCCATCCCACAATGTAGATAAAATCGTGGGGAATCAATCAAAAACTCTAGTAGTGAACTCATAGTCCGGCCAGTACGCCTAACCTTGTCGTTTCACTAGCTTTGTCGAGTCAAGCCGAAACCAAAGATTCTCGTGGTCTTGTCTTCTAGGTTACCGGAGTTGTCATACTACTAACAGGAGGTAAATTTTATCAAGTGGAAAAATAAAAATATACAGATCCCTAATTTGAACAAAAAAGATAGAACATGGAAACTGGTAGATGCAAGCATTTCGTATTGACTCATCAGTACCAAACTTACAACAACATGGGTGGGCTTTTTTTAAAACAATCGATTTGAGGGGTGGATAATCAATAAGCGAGTTAGGATAAGACATTAAGTCCAGGGAAGGGTCAGGTTCACGAACAGTTGTTTCTGAACACAGAGAGCTGGTTTGAGTCGATTACTTACAACTTCTTCAGCGAACCGTAAGAATCTCGGGTTGGAATGGCGCAACAGGATTCTGAATGCACAAGATGGATCGGTAGCATGACCGGTGGTCAAGACGTGTCTATCGACTGAGGAAACTGGCTGTTTATGCGTTTCAGAAACATTATCATTCTCCGGTGACACGGACTTCTGTACCCACTTAGGTAAATGTTCCTTCATTCTGGAGATCAAGCATCTCTCCGTTCTGCCTATGTAACTTTCTCCGCAGTTACATACAAATTGGTAAACACAATGTGAAGTGGCGCCGATAAGTGAATCGTTGCGATAAGTAGATCTAGTAACGAATAACAAAAGTTAAGAACAAGGGAGAAAAGTGAAGCTGAATGAGGTCTTACAGAAAATAATCATCTAGGTGAACTTCGGATCTTCTTACGTCACCAGAAACGTTTCGGAGAGACATTTTCCCCTCGAATGCAGGGCTTCACAAACTAAAGTTTTTATTACAAATGAGCTGGGAACTGCAGGTTTCACACTAACAAGAGGTAATTCATTTGATTCCACATGGTCAGAATCCTTAACATGATGGAAACAAAAAAGCGTCAAAAATTTATGTAGTACAGAACGCTACCCATTTGTAAGCCACCCCGTAAAACAATTCGAATATATGTACGTAACGTTAAACTGAAATGGATGAAAACACCCGATGGTACTAATAATTATGAGTTGGTTTTATGAGTCAAGGCTACTTTCGTGCATACTGTTGGCTGTGTTCCTTAATAAGCATGCTACGATTTGTTGGTATGTGCCATATGAGACCATGCTGGAAAGAATAATTCATCTGGCATGATGACCTGCTACCAGGATATTCCACAAACCACAATACTGTACTCACCGCACAATTATCTATTTGTTTATTCGTGCGCGATAGTGACGGCAATGTTTATTTTGGAAAAGGTTCAGCCATCTGCTAATGCATGTGTCAATTCTTTTTTCCGGTTGGATTTAATTCTCAAGTCCGGGGATTTGGCGTGTTCGTCTACTCATTGTTGATGAACTGCGAACGTTCATTATACTGAAATCAACTGCCTTGTATGCCTTAACGTTACGGAAGAATTGCTGTTAGTTATTATTAAGCAACCAACTCAAGTAATCTATGTTCTAGAGACTAACTAGGGAATTAACTTGAAGCCATCGCTATCTCCATGAATGGTTGACCAAAGCAAAACAGTCTGAATAGCGTAAACGATGTTCGGTTGTGGATAATCTGCACAATTCACGGACAAAAGGTAGAATTTTCAGTAAGTATAGTGGTTCATAATCTAGACGGTATCGTTTATTCAACAGTGTTGTCGGTCACACTTCCCCCTCCACGTTTCCTAGACAAGCATTTCACTATCCCGCCTTAGTATCGTGACCATAGACTAGACATGCAGCCTGTGTAAACGTCACATGTACCACTGGCACACGTTCGGACGAAGGGTTCAAGGTATGCTAAATACAAAGCTGATTGGCTAAGTTGTCATGCCACAATCTTCTTTCCTCTTTTAGCCAATCACAAAGATGTATACCATAAAATCGATTTACGTGGACCGTGTGAACAATGGTAAGGAATGTTAAGCACCGTTTTTGCGAATTCAGCTAACTGCAAAGTGATGCAGTAAACATACCTGCTGGACGCATTTATATGACTACGGGATGTGAATAGGATGGCATTTGTTTCAACGCCACCACAACTCCAACACCACATGTTGTGGAATCACTTACCTCCTACAAGTAAGCGGTTATCTTGTTCATCTCAAGGACAAAGTGAACAAAAGTTATGGGATGTTTGCGACGAATACGCAACCGAAATAGCACTCTTGCCCTCGAGAATCAAATATGGCGGCCTAGCGCAAAGTGCCATTCAATTAAACTGCTATGATAATCTGCCGAAACGCGTGCTTATCGGTTCCATGGGAACTCCTGTTACACCTCATTTGACTTATCCAGATACAACACCTGTGGGTCGAATGACCAAACAACTGTGCACATATCCATCAGAATTAACGCAACATCAATCCTTGATTGATCTTAAGACGTCTCAGCAAGTAAATGCAATTGGTGCCAGTAATAATTGCTTGCCCGGAAGTTCCAGCACTTTTGAATGGGTGCGTAACAATTCAAGTTCACTGAAGATATCACATTCTTCTAATCACTCAGCTTCCTCTGCATTTGTGCGATTCACCATACAAGATCTAATCCAACAGGAGTGTTACATGAGTCCGGTCAGCTATTTATTGGACCAGCCTTCACGTCTTGTTCGCGTGGAATGCAGGAAACCTGGCTGCCGCTGTGTCTTAAAATATGAACTTGCACTTGCTTTGAAAATTGTGAGTAACGTCAGTTTAGTGAGAGGTAATTGGATACGTCCTAAATCCCAAACGAATATAATACAAAGAGGCCACCGAATGATCAGCAATCGTTTCACACATTCTCATCCAACTCTTCAGGATTCGCTAGCTATCACTCATCCACATGCAAGTTTATCGCACACTGAAGGACCTAGTTCAGTCGTTCATACAAAGTCTTCTCCAATTATTCTCACTACTTGTAGTCCCACTTGGTTTGAAGTAGTTGACAAAAGCAACAACGGACCAGCTGATATAAGTTCACCGAATTGTGTCGAAGTGCCTGTCTGGTCTAGTGGTAAAGCTCTGTGGCGGGCGAAACCGAACTACTTTCTGCTTCGTAAATCAACTCAATGTATGTTTGCCTACGTGAACCAACCGATTACAATGAGTTCGACAGATGTGTTCAAACAGGATCACTCCATACTTAATATTGACGGTCATAGAACTGTCAGCTTGAGACCGGGTACGGTTTTACAGCTGATAAATTGTCGATTATGCCGTTTAGTTTCCCACCATGATACACTCAATACCCTTCACTCTCCCTTTGGAATTGTTGGTCGTCATCGAACAAAAACCGTCTCCATGCTTCAGTGTGCTGTGGTGGGTGACAAAGTACTATGCAGTGTGGCCGCAGCTGCCTCCGATTTGTCTCCACACGATGCAATACGCTGGTTTGCAGACGGTCCACGGCTTGTCTACATACCACTCGACACCAAAACGATGGTGTGCAGCCCAGTTGCCGAAAAATTGGCTTTCAGTGAAACAGCTGCCAGCAGGCTTAGTGGACACGTGGCGAAGAACACTGGATTGCACAGTCTAATTTCACTGTTGTCTCAGTATCGACTTCCAGTTATTGTGCGCCCAATTTCTGGCCTGCGTCCAAACGAATGGTGTTTCGTGAAGAATATGGAATGTATGCAAACAGAAACACGACCAAAAGAACAAGAGTGCTCAATGAAGTCGTCGCTGGTTCGGCTGGATGGTTGTTATCACGGGGACCTAATATTTCTAGAACCCATTTCAGACTGCCGTTTGGACTGCATTATTAATCAGTGTCAAAAGCCAAATTTAAACAGGGATGGTCAAGCTGTTAACCCCAATAGCCGATTTTTTGTGGTTACCCCTGACATGTTAAGTCAACACAACTTTTTTGTAGCCAATTCCTTCTGCGCTGCTCAACATACCCGAGAGCTAGAAGTGCATGCCACCAGAGTATCACATTTTCTGGCCGCGTGTCATCCATCTGAAGGTCTGATTTACTTGTTAAAACGCTTGGAGGATATCACGCTGTCTTCAACTACAGGTCCTTCATATATTCCCCTGACACGCACTCTTGGACCAGTTGGTATCTCCATTAAACATGCGACAGTATATTCTGCCATCGCTAGCCTAACTGCTGCAGCTGCTATCGCAACCCAGGACCATGGAGACTACACGAAGTGTCCATCTTACTCACGGGAGATTCAAAGCGACAACTTGCCCACAACTGGTTCGGGCTTCGGTACTTTATCACCTTTGAGTTGTGATGACCATTATCAGTCATCTAGCTGTCTAATGGGCTTGAAGACATACACCCATTCCAGTTTGTCCTCCTCACTACAGGCTAGTGAAGCTGATCAGATGAATGCACTATGTGATGAAATCGAGGACATATATTACTACGTGCGAAACGGAAGATTTCCGGCACAGTCACATTCGATGACTTCTTTGATCCATCATATAACTTCTCCTAGCAGGCTGGACCAGTTAAAATACGGGTCTGCTCCTATTTCTCCGCAACTCTGTGATCATGTCTATGATCACACTGGTGAAAATCCTGCTCAGAAACAGTTAAAAAAAACAGACGAACACATATGCGGAAACGTTCTAAAACTCTCTTCCATCCAGGCTGAACAGACAAAACATTCGTCACCCGTACCTGCTCCACAAAAACAAGATGCTTTAGTGAAAAAGCATCATACACCCCTGTTCGAGAACGTAACCGGATTAAAACAGTTCCAGACCTCGACTCAGAAGCAACATACTCAGGATTCAGAACTAAACAACGATAAGTTCCATGTGAATAAAGATAAATGCGCAAATGTTGGACATGGAATGTTGAACGCTGCAGCCATATCCACCAAGAAAGTTGTTAATAACCTGCATGAAACTTCAACTGAAGTGGCTAATCTACCCGTCATGACTGCACAGCAGTTACCTGCATATTACGGAACTGAGCACGGAAGGAAGGGACAAAAGTGGTACACAAATAAAAAAATTCTGAAAATGTCAACCACAATGGATTCTCAAACAAGGACATGTGGTAACCTTATCGACTTAAGCCAAATCATGAATGATTCACACGACAATGCACAGGGGGCAGTAGTAATGAAACCTCAGGTAAGACACAAGGATAGTAGTGGAATGTCTATCTCGACCTTAGTGTCACCAAAAAAGTCTTCGAAAACGAGCAAAGTCTTGGCGGTTTCAGGCAATAAAGAAGATTATTCTATATCTCGTTACTCGTCTAAGCAATACTTTGCAACTCCGTTTTCATCCAATTCATTGACAGTATCTGTTTCCTCGGGTTCAAACGTGATGGTACGTTCAATGAACTGGCATTCAAACCACTCTAACTCTCAGGGGCATCACAAACAAATTCCTTCAGCTTTGATGGTGCACCCATTGCAGACCATTCAAACGTCCTGCACCAGTGCACGATTATCGACAAGTCCAATTCACATCGTCAGACTTGAACAATCACCGAAACAAACCTGGCTAAACACAGCAGACGGACTTGATCATATTCGAGCACAGCAAGTACGTGACAGCGTTGGTGACCCACCTCAAAATGCTAACAGTGCTAAAATATCGGCGGAGTACCATAAACAAGCCAGCCATCTGTCGTCTGTTCAAAAGGCAAACCAGTCTAGGGCAGATGAGTCCCACCCACATGCAGTGGACACAAGTGTGAACAGACACTACTGTGCTTGTCAGTCCAACTTTTCCAACAGTTCACTCAGGCCAGCCGCATGGAGACATTGTGGAGGCAATCTCAAAGTGGCGAGTAATGTTTTGGATAACAAGCATATGTCCCCACATCATGCGCTGCGAAAGGTCTATTCAAAAGAGAATGAGAAACATAATGGTCTAAAAAAAGAGCAGACTGGTTCACCTTATCATAACAGTTATTTAAACACACTACCGCAAATACGACACGGTTTGATCACCCCCTCCCCGGAAAACGAAGTCGCAGTAGACCCCAACAGCAACGACGTCATCACCCCGAGAAAGGATCTTCGCGTGATGTCGCATTCGAGTGGTATGCTGACAGCCGTTAATTATGCACCTGTGCCGATCCAGTCGGATCAAACTTTTAAGCCCTACTACGCTGAGCAGTTAAAACCACCACAGTATATATTTTCATCAAACTGGGCGAGCTAATGGTCGTTTACCACTGAATATACATTGTCTGTACAGCCGACGGTTATCTTATTCGTCCGTTTGTAGCGGCAGGTTTACTGAAGGTCTTTCTCACAGAACAATTTGTGTAAGGCTTTCAGTTTCTACGGAGTCAGTTGAAAAGGATATTTCTTATTGCCAGCCTGCCACTATGTGACTTAGTTCAAATTTGACTAGCCTGTCTACATTGGATGCATTTTTTCTATGTGAAAACTCTGTGTTCCACCAAAAAAGATTTGATAAACAAGTATTCCGAGGGACTTTGTTTTCACCACCAGAGGGGGTAAATAGATTTTGGTTTAAGAGCGCCTTCGGAGTTCACATTTTTAATGCAATCTCAAACAAGTTCAAAGCTGGCCACATTTGCCTGATTGTCGTGAGACTGAGCAGAATGTAGGTCAGGTTGAAAAGTTTTGGAATAAAAAGGTGATTGATTTAAAATGAACGTCGTCCACATTTGTCCGTAGCTTCTGTATTTTCTGGGCAAGCCCAGTAACTGCAAATCAGTGTGAGAGATGTCCAATTTAAATTTACTGAATCCTAAACCACTACTCAATGTTTGTCTAATTATTTGATTTTGTTATTTATTGTAGCATTATAACTCAAATTATCACCACGACGAGAAACGTCCATATTACTGCCGCTCGATAAAACTTAAGATTAAATTTCTCCCGTAACCATCATTTGTAGTTGAGATTACAGAAATTCTTACACGTGGAAATATCACCCGGTTCGCAGACATGGCATAAACGGTGAAGTTTGCAATCATCTACTTCATCTCACTGCAATTAATGCTGTCGCTTATTCGTCAAGAATTCCTGCCTTCTAGTGACAAATATATTCAAATTCCGGCAATTTGGTTATGATGCAAACTGAACATGATCCACGCCATTTTTCCCGGTAAATTGTCTGAGCCGTCTTTTTCTTGTTCGTTCATCCTGGTAGTTCAAGAAAAGGATTTCAGTTCGTTGTTGCGTTCGTGCTCTTTAGAATAAGAGCAGATAAACTGCTAAAGGTGACACAGGAACACCTGCACGGACATTTTTACAAGCGTGAATTACTGAGCTGTGTAACGACTTTCTTTTTTAACTGCAAAAGTTTATTACGAACATTGTACACAAAACTATGGGGTTCACTTAAGTTGCCTTCGTACCTTTACATGCTGCGATAATTCGTACTGTATCTCAAGAATCATTGCTTGCTCTAGAAACAAATAGTTCAAACCAGCAAGGTGATCAGTAGGTGGTATACTGTTGCCACTGTTTGAAAAACTGAACAAAGGTAGCGCAGTTGGTAACCTGCCACCTACTCTAAAAGAGGCGGATAATATATGAACACCGGTGCATTTGAGTCGGAAGAATTCCAGCTGTTGATCAGTAACGCAGTCGGTATGGTTTGTCTCACATGGCTGCTGGTCATGTAGCCGTTTCCTCTTAGACATACACTGTTAGGCGAAACCTCAGATGGCCGACATCGGGCAAGCTGGTTAGTGGAACCCTAAAGTAGTTGGACTTTTCCGAAATAACTTACTTTTTTGCGCATCATGTGTAAACAGTTGCAATGGACCTCTAGTTTTACTTGTTTACTATTACCTGATGAAATTGAAAATGCTTTTGCAGGCTTGAACGTTCCTTTGTAATTGGGAGAATGAAGCGTGTCAATTGGTTCATAAACATAAAGCGAGGTGAACGAAGTTCAATGTGAGAAAGGTTAGCAAAAACTGCGAGGGTACAGCGAGGTTAGTATCGAGCACTGAAACAAGTTAAGATAACAGTAACAACTATATTCATTTAGTTACCTGTGAAAGGATGACGGTTAGGGATCTCGTACCGCGTTTTACCTCTTGTCTGATTCACCTCTGACCACAAAGTTGAGCTGTGCGTTTTGATATCGGCAGCTCTAAACGGGAACAAAGCTCTGCTTATCTAGTAACTTGTCCACTGCATACTCTAGTGTCCAAGAATGACCCATCTGGCCTTCAACCCTGGTTAGATGAATCAATTCCACTAATGGATAGCCTTGAGTGGGAAAGTTCTTGTGATTTAGGATTAGGTTTCTCCCAAGTTGTTTTTAGCATATGAAATACTGGCCAAATTCCACTAATCAATCAAGCCTCAAGACTGTTCTGGCGGTCAATCTCTGAAGCTTTTTTATCAGGTTTCAAATATCTAATTGAGCCAAGGGCGGTAAAGCGTCTCTTCAACCCGATGTTTTTGAATCCGCAATAAGGTTATTGGCTGTTTTGTGACATATAATAGGAAGACCAGCTTGCAGCCAATCAAGTATATGCTTCTCAGTAACCAATTGTTCACAACTTACTTGACGAAGTCGAAGTATCAATTCGTTCTTTAGTCACCTATTCTTCGGTCCATACACATGACTGGTCAATCTATAGGAAAGTTAACAATCTATCTTGTCTATATCCACACATGAGGTTACGTATTTTCCTTGGTGCAGGTGAATTGAGGTTGCCCAGCTAGAACTGGTGTAACATACTTCGTTATTTCTGGTATCCCACTCGAATGCACAATGACCGAAGTTAAATCATCAGTATTTCTTACTTCAACTTGTAACGCTTAGTTCTCTGTAGATCGTTCGGCTCATTTCTATTGCCAACAGGGTACGAAAATTTGTGTGATAGGTACCACGCCCAACATCTGAATGGCCAACAGTAAGCAAACTACCTGCATTGGTGAAAAAATTCGGCGGATCTTGTCTAACTCCAAAAACGCTTTTAACTTAAGTCTACCTGTGTGATCACAAAATATTTGTTTCCTTGGTTTGTACTCCAAAAACAAGATGAACCGCGTCCTGTGCTCAAAGATTGTGTTGAATGTATTGAGTATTGGACTGGAAAGATTTGACGCAGTCGTACAAGGGGTACAAGTAGTACAATCTACCAGAGTAGCCAAACGCAGGTTGGTGAGCAAGAGGTATATAGATATATGGATCAGTTAACAAGTACTGGTTGACACTGTGGTTCAACCTTCACATTTCGCAGTCTCTTTTTAATTACACGCCAATCACCTTTTTTCATCTACATTAAAAATACTCAGGACCACGATTTTTCGATAAGCTTCCCAGTGTCAAGAAATACAGTATAGTTCGAGTGCAAAAGTCGGAAGCTTGTTTGTGAACTGTATATGTTTAGTTCCTACGGCGTTCAACCCCTTTTTCCTTGTTATGTCTAAAAAACCATACGTAGAACTTCAGGTGTCCAAAACACTCGAGCAGTTTATCGAACATCACAGTCGTAATCCAAAGAAACCAGCTACGGTCGGTCAGACCTACGATAATCTGCCACAAGTCATTTAGACCAAAATGGTTACATGTAGCAAAAATGGTTAAAAATCCCAGCAGAAAAGTGGTGTAGCGAACACGCTCGTTTTTGGTTAATCATCATCGGGCCAATTACACAACATTTACATGGAACAGAGTTGTCAAGCTGAAGCGAACAAAAACAAATAGCAAGTTCAAGTGAGGTCAAATATGCCATAGACACAAAGGGGGACGAAGTTTTGATACGATTAGGTCACAACGATGGCAGAACTGGAACCATGGCGTTTTGATCAGTCGTGATGTGGGCGGTTGGCCATGGCAACTTCAATGCCTGAACAAAGTGCTTCTGTACGCACAATGGTGGATTATTCAGTCGAATTCCAATCGCTTCAGCTGAGACCAAAATTCGGCATCTGACAGCTTTTGAGAAAATTTCATTGACTCGGTAAATCAGACCAAAAGTGGAGGTCAGGTTGACAATAGGATGTGTATCAACAGGGTGTGTGAAAATTGCGTTGGTAATTGTCTTGGTGAATCCGTTGTTGGTCCAGACCGGATGATGCTCACGGATACGTTCAGATAGGTGCCTGGTCAGGTGGCTGGTTAGAATACAGCCGAAGTCCAGAATTTTCACAGTCGGGTCTCAACAAAAAGACCAAATTCGCTAGGCGTTTTTGATAATCTGTTTTTATTATTTAATGATAAATTGTGTGGGTGCGATATCAATATATTTGTTAACAACGCAGAACCGGACAGTCTGGTAAAACGATACTTTGATATTAATATGTTCGAAACTTTGAATGTTAGGAGACTTAAATATTGCAAGATTTTTTCTCATCCAAGTCATTCAAAAGTAAAAGGGCGCAAGCTTTTACCGGATGTTTAACAAAGTCTTGCAGCTGTTTATTTGCTGTAATTACAGCAAATAAACACATGCAAGACCTTATGACATTCGCCAATCATCGCATCAGTCGTTTCGTCAGAAATATACGTATATTTCACAGAAATGGCAACAGTGGTGAGATACTTTGACTCAGTGAGAAGCAAAATTAATGAGGTTAGAGAAAATATAGGACTGAATAGGGAGTTGATCAACATGCAAACGAATGTGTAAATTTTGCAAAGCAAGGCGGACGACAGGGTCCATTAACAGTGTGTGTACTGATAAATAGTGGGTGGTTCAAGTAGATTTGTTTTACGAATCACACAGTATCGGCTATAGCTTTCAGACTTCCATAGGACTTTTAGCTTATTTCTTTTGAAAGAAAGCACTGGACTGGAGTTTCGCTATTACTGGAGCTCGACGGTGGATCACGACTTTGCCGCGGGCTATTCTTAGAAAGATGTACACCAACTAGGGGCTCCAGTAAAAACGAAATTCAAATACAGAACTTTTGTTTTGAGAGGGATAGCTGAAAACTCTGTGGGGTTGCGAAAACTGTAATGGCTGGTAATTTTAGTCCAACCATGATTCCGTGCTAATCAGAAATCAGGGTACCATCCAACAAATTTAAAGGTTTATGTAATTTCGACTGAGAGAAAAATGCGAGTTGTGTGGATATCGGATGGAGTTAACAGGACGCTTACTAGATGACCGGGCAATCTCAGCATCGATGGCAAGCAAGTGTGGCTACGCGTTCGCTTGTGATAATTCAGTTGTGCCTAATGTGAAGTTATTGGCTAAGCACGTTTTTCTCATGTAAGAACAACTGAAACTCAATTCCAGGAAGTGGCAGGAATATGCATCACAGTGTGTTGTCAAGAGGTATGCAGGGAGTGTGAACGTCAAAGTTGTGACGCTTCACAGTTTTTTCAACATGCCAACCAGAAAGGTGAGAATCGGCCTGGATTTATTAAAAAAACTGGAGGTTCTTCGAAACTTTGAACTCTACACCACGCTTCCGCATGTTTCAAATTGTTCCTTGTACTCAGACAGTTAATGGTAAAGGATGCTTCAGAGTTCGTAGTCCTTACATGGTCACCGTATATGTTATAGGGTTCGCCCAACTTATTCGTGATCAGGTATTGGTGGCACGAAATTTCTCTCGAAGTCCATCCATTAGAGCACCGATAAAAGTCGCGAGGAAGAAGAGATTTTCTTTAACATTGCAGCCATTCACTCACTTTAATTCTGCCTGCTTATAAAGTCAAGCGACCCTTCCACTCATCGCAAGTTCCAGGGTTCCCTATGATGCAATTATTTTATTATTCCATTCCATACTCGCTTCCGTGAAATCGTTTTTCCTGAAATATGGCTTCTTCCTAATTTTACAATCAGAGATATTGCTTCTTCTCACACTGGCTGGTCTTTGTGAACTGACTAACCGGCCCACCACATCCAACTATTGGTCACGAAGGACAACCTGCTGCACCCGACAAATCGTTGGCTGGAAGCAGCGATTAAAAGAAACTGATTACAGTGGTGAAGAACAGAAAATCACTGTTGCCGTAAAGAAAAAGGATGTACCTCTACGCCTGTCTCCCGTGTTATTAGGACACTTGTCCACTAATAATTGCAGAGACCTGTATAAGCAGGTACGATGTGATACGTCAAGCGGAAATGAATAGACGTCTTCCGCAATGGAAAAAGTTGAAGGCTTTTACAGTTCGTAGAGGTAATAAAAATTAACAAATGGACGTTACAGAAGCGTACGGAAATATTTTTTCATCTGTACCAGATAACACTGGCGACTGATGCGCAATGATGTGTGTGTGTAGGTGTAGGTGGTTATCGATTTTGTCGGCTATCCTCACAGCGTCCGTTGTACTTTGCTACATAAACCCACAAACTATAGTATGTAACTGCTGAGATGC
Organism: Paragonimus westermani; assembly: GCA_008508345.1. NCBI lineage: Eukaryota > Metazoa > Platyhelminthes > Trematoda > Plagiorchiida > Troglotrematidae > Paragonimus > Paragonimus westermani. The sequence continues at coordinate 139,245 of QNGE01001248.1, read as the reverse complement.
GGCAAATGTACTCGGGAGACAAACTGCACAACAAACTGTATTTGATTACCCTGTTTACTGTTCTCACTGGAAAAAAATATTTTCGTGACCTAGTCAATCAAAGTTGTCAGTCTTCTGGTCAGTTGTTAGACCCTTAGACATCGGCCATTACGTGAATCAGAGAACACCACCCAACACAATCAAGCGTAGCGGAAAGCAATAGATTGTTCACAGCAAAAGAAGTCTGATTGGTTTTGGCTGGAAGCTGACTACGACGTCGGGAAAGACATATTTGTGCTTTTTCAGGGGTGTATGAATTGTACCTTGTATACGAAGCATTCTGCCACTAAGGCTGGCATGAGGAACGGAGCTGTCACGTCAGATGTTTGTTCACAAACTTGATGCTTCATCTTAATTCCTCAAAGCAATAACTTCAGTTAAACTATTCATTCATACTCGTATTACGCCATCTTAATACTGACCTAGAGAATCATTTCTACTTCCATACTGCTGCCACACCTTCCCGCCATGTGCACTAAGTGCAATAATTTCGCGTACGAAATATGAGATGTGAAGAAAGTGTGGCTGCACAAGCCACTTCGCGTTTCATTAGTCGCCTTTTCAAAGGAAGTAAAATAATAATTTTTTGTAACCTTTGTGTTCTGCCAATTTTAATATTGAACGGTTTAACTTTGCCTCTCTGAGAAACTTGGCCGAGTACATTATTGATCTTGTGCATATCAACAAGTTTACACTATTTCACAATTTTCGTTATGTGTGTGGCTTTGAAACGCATGGTATAATTAGTTCAGATTTTTTCAGTTACTTATTTACAAACCGTACCTGTTCTGCAGTAACTCTCGAAGACGAAAATTTGCTATATCATGTTTTTAAAACATCTACTGGCCGTTTTATGGTATACTGATCAATGCTGAACAGAACAACAAGAGGTTCAGTCAGATCAATGTAACTCTGAAGCTTTACTTTCAGTGAAGGTACTATCGGATATGTCATTGCGTATGCAAATGCAAAACCAAGGTTACCTATTCATGATCTTTCATTGAATAAGCACAATTGTATCACCACGGAGGTTTTTCTGATCTCATTCATTGAAGCAAGGATTCGTGATGGTCTTTATTTCTGTGCAACATGTACCGATTGAAATAGTGTTGTCGAAAGGCGGGTGATTTATTTCGGTTCCTAAGGATAGTTAAAATATGGCGATTTCAATAAAATTATTCAACAGGATCTTTGTCGAATCAACAAATAGATGAAAGGTAACAGCGTTTTGCATCTAGAACAGTACTCACTACTTGGAGCTGAAGTTGTGAGATACAGCAAAATCACAAGAAAGTGGAATGAATAATGTCAATAACGGGAATTATTGGACTTTCAAAATTTCCTGTCTGCTTGATCAGGTGTCATCTTATCGCATTCCCTCCTGGTCCTGATTTCCAATCCTTATTGGAAACACAATTACAGTATTCCTCAGTTATTTCACTACTCTAAGGAACTGTCAAGTGGCAGCGGTTTATAGCAGGTGCTGAGCCAGCACGAGTACGGTTACGTTCATTAAATGTCCACAGCAATTCTTGATACCCCAATTATGTGCCGAAGTGCATCACGTGGTTAATTGTGGAAATGACAACCACTGCGTTGACATTCCCACAAAAATCCTCGTTTTTTTGTTACAATAAAACCATTGTAGACCTTTTTTGTTTTAGTCGTCAGGGCAGCGAGACTGTTTTAGTTCCGGATTTACCGTAATCTTTTCGCTGTTATTGGAAACCATCACTCTTAGACACCTGATTATGGTGAACAACTAGTGAGTGAAAACTTAAAATAGTTTTTCATTGAAGTGATCAACTTTTTTTTGAAGTGCTGGTTACTAGTTTTCCTTAGTAGTGCATTACGGAGTTGTTTTAACTGCAACCAGTGCGCATGAGCGTTAGGGTAAACCAGCATATTCATTCGGTTTATGTACAGACGAACAGAACCACGCTATGATGACTAGTTTGATAAAATTGTCAAAACAGCAAGTAGTTGAAAAATCCGCCCATACTCATTATCCTAAGTTGGGCAAGATGATGCCTTATTCACCAAACGGGGTAAACTTTAACAAAACAACCGTATAAAGTGGACGCAGTTCACCTAATATTGCTGCTAACACAATGGTGTGAAATTATATTTGTACTATCTCGAGAAGCTCCCCATCGGACTGACCTTCAGTGCTTAGTTTTGCTTCCATTTCGACTCTTCATTTAGAGCTAGTCTGAGAGAAGCTCGAGTAGGTAAACCTCCGAGTTACGGTGCGAACGAATTGCGCACCGATTATATTAAACTGTCATAAGTGATGCTTGTAAGGCTGTTGGCCGGGCCGGTGAAGGCCACTAATCACAAACAGAAGGTTTGTCGGTCCACAGTTTGTCCGGGCCCTGTTTGTCTAAGGATTCAAAACAAGGTTGTGGAGTGTTTGGTTCAGGGTTAGTTTTTATGGACTAGTAACTGACAGTAGTGTGGTGAGGATGAACGCACCCACAGCATTAGACATGAAATCTTCACTGATCCAGAATGAATTTGAAAAATTCGGTTTCAATTTAATCTCAGTATACTTGCGGCTGTAACCCGAACAACAAACGATAGAAATTTCGAAAGAAGGAATGATCACGGGGACGAACACCCGTTAGATTCCCCGTGCGATCGCTGAGGAAATTCTGTGGGGCATTTCGATTTTCTGTCGACTTCAGTGAGTCCTAGTTTCCTCAGCGCCATCAGGGATTTTTTTATAGGTTATAGAATACCGGAACATTCACATTGTTGAAATTGCAGTCAGAGTGTTGATAGATACTGATTAAACAATCTGATCGATGAGAAACAGCCTTCACTGTTACAGGAGGAGAGTGTCGAACCATGCGTATGTCGTTTGGGCCATACAATGAGCCTTTCACATTCAGGCGAGTGCCGCCCAAAGTTCCGAACGGATCGCCCAATACTACTCTCTGCGGAGACGATATCGTGGTCTGCAGACTCAGTGAGGCGGAGTGTACAAAGCTTGCTTCGGATGTATTGCAGAAGACTCAACAAGCAGCCCAGGGAGCAGTAGTCCAAGTTCACATTTCTCAATCAGGACGGTGGTATTAATTGGTCACAAGTTTGCTGAGGGTGATTTCCAAGCACTGTCCTAGAGACTGATAACGATCTTTACAAATCAGCTGTCTGCATCAAAGTGAACACTGAAATAGTCTGTTGCAAATGTTGGCTTTTCCATCCGTCCCTTAAAACCTTCAATGATTTTGTGAGCCCCCTTGTGCTATATGTTGAAGAATTGCCAGCTTCAGTGATCACAAAGACCTCATCAAAACTTTGCCAGAGTCCAACAACTGGCAAAGAAAGAACAGGTGACCGTGAACTTGCCGGTGAGTGGGCACAGGTTTACTGTAAATAAGCAGGGCGGAGGGCCGCTGAATGTGCAGTCATGATTTTGAGCTGGATTCGAGAAAAAAGAACACTTGAGAGAAGAAATGCCCGGTGATGATGTGGACCTTGTGGAAACAGAGGCTATATTCACAGGCCTGACATTTCCAAGTGAAGGTCCATCAAAAACCTGTGAAATAAATTAAGTCGGCTTAGGACTCTCGAAAAGAGCTTCATTGTTAGGCTTTGTGACTGTAGGAGGGCTAAACTGTAATCCGCCATGTGTCCAAAAATCTGCTTCCGTCATTTACTGTTTCAAGCGCAACAAATGGATAAGCTCCACACGGATTTTATCGGACTTGGCAGTGTTGGACTAGAGCATTATTCTTGGGGGTTATGGGCAGCACGAAGAATGGATACAATGATGTGGGGGAAGAACGACTAACCGCTATCAAGAGAAAAGCTTTCAGAAAGTAAAAGGCGTTCAGAAGGGGAATCATTCAAAGCGCATGAGTCAGATTGCGGTTGAACGTTGCCGGAATTTTGATAGGCCAACTGAGGGGCGGAATGATTGTGCCGGTGAAGTCGGCAGGGTGGAGTGTGACAATTTTGAGGGACCTACTGAACGTAGCTGAAGGGGGAAGTCAGCAGGTATCTACTGTTTTACTGGGGGGCCATAAAAATCTGGTTCAATATCCCAGTCGTTCAGCCCCAGTCAGTCACATTAAGGAATTATGGATACCGGCTGCAATGGACTCATTTCCAGTAACTACTTATGGAAACCGGTACATCGCAGTTACGACGGAACGTTTCACAATCAGAATCAAGGCATCCGCTAGTTCCGAACAGCACACAAGCGCTGTATGTGAGGCCGTAATAAGGCACCGTTGTGGATCATAGCATACCAAGTGGTATATCAACCGGTCAGTGTATTGCCCAGGGGTGATTGTTATGCGCAGCTGTGTGTTCATCAGGTTGCTGGGGTATATGCTTCGTATCTAATTTCCGAACAAGCACCGGCGCTTCCTGCTCAGAGCGGCAGTTTAAAAAAGACAAGATGGTTCGCCAAAAAATCCTAAAATACGGAAGCATTGGAAAGCTTCAGTAGATATGGTAGTACTGTTGTCTAAAAATCGAACAAGATCCAAGACACTGATGTTCTTCACGTCAACTAATGGCGAAATAGCGAGGTAAATGACTAATTTAATGGTTGAGACTAATCACAATCCATGTCATTTTCCAGTTTTTCTCAGACGTCCATTTTCTGTTCAGTACTTATGGCAGGTCTCTGCTACGTTTCTGTTCCCTTTTACCAGCTGGCGACTGTCATTCACACGTTGTTTGTGTACTTATTCACATAAACCGTGGGTCTACACTCAGTTGACGGCTATTTTTGAGACAGGAAGTATTTTTCAGCCCTGGTAATTGTGAAATACGTCAATCTCACGGTAAAATTGAATGGATTATTGTGAACCTTTAGGTTATCTTCATTCATTCGATCACTTCCATAAAAAAAACAAAGTAGTAACGGACATTCATAAGAACTCGTAGTAACCAGCCTGATTTCACTTCGAAGCTAACATACATGCCTAACAACCAATAGGCTGAAAAGAGAATCATGACGGGCTGTTAAAGGATAAGGTATAATTTGTCAGTCGCACAACCAAAACAATTGGTCGCATATACAAACATGGTGCTGCAGAACGACAATGACCACCGTTTATGGCTAAGCGTAGACAGTGACTGTCCCATAGAAGTAACACGTATTACACAAAAACCTTTAGACAGAGTATGAGGTGTTACTTTTAATCAAGCTTGTCTCCTTGACTGTTGGAAACCTCGTGTTTTTTCACGTACCAACGTGTTGAAAGACATATTCGGACACTCGGGTGACCTGAGCGGAAGATCTGTTTTCTGCATATGAGGATCACACCGTGATGGTCACTATCTTCTCTTCGCCGTCGGTCGACTGCGTGCGACTATTCACACAATGTAAGCAATCAGTAGGAATATGTGAAGCGATAACAAACTGTGGTATATACACCCGCCTTCAAAGGTAACTTAAATTAAGTACAATTCAGTGTGATCCCCAATACATCCATGCCGATCGATCACGTTTTCGGTGAAATGCCTGTTACGGCAACATAATGGTTAGCTTAGTCCCAAGAAATTGGAAGCTGATTTTCTAATTTCTTTGTAGGATGGGAAAAATCCTCGTGGAATTTACGGAGAGCAGTTTTAATGAACGGTTTGTTTGGGCTAGTTCTATTCAAACCTGAGACAAACTACCTTTGTCGCAACCTTTGCCCATCAAACATGCGGGCCAACTTTCAAGACTTTATGAAAACTGACATATGCATAACTGACAACTTTACACGTGTGAATGGAGTGAAGATAAGAATTACGTGAACTGATGTTGTAATTCATCTTTTTTGGTTGAGCAACATAGGCAGTACTTGTACGAGATTATGTGTGCATGTATCGCACACAAAATCCTTCGATTAAACCTGTGGTAAGATGAGAAGTGAGCGGTGGAAACTTTTAATTTAAAGATAACTGGCCGAGTTGGCGGTTTTGTTCAGATTGTGATGTGCAGCGTCTATGAATTGTACTCAGGAACTGAATCTGACGTTTTGATTTTTTGGAATACAACACGAGACGCTCAGTTGAACGCGAAATTTTGCACTTTGAGAGACGCTGTCCAGATACGAAGTTGATGAACGTCACTATTGTCAAATATGATGCTTCTTTAGGCAGTCTGCTGTTCTTCCCAATCATTTGCTTGTACAAAGCTATAGCCAAATGATTAAACGACCGGATGTGTGCAGGCAAAGTATCTGAGTATATCTAACCATCACTCTTCATTTGGATCTAAAACCGTGCATGTCACATGTCGATCATTCAAAAAACACTTTTGTACGCACAGAAGCAGAAGGCAGCAAGTCTAGCTCTATTTCGATGACGTATTTAACAAGGGCCACTCATTGAGGCTCTTATGTTGCATTTCTTTTATTCTTTTTGTTCCTGATTTCACTGAATCAGAATATGTGTTGACTGACCGTATTCTGTTCACTACGATCTTTAATTGGCCAATGCGTGTACGAAATTCAAAGCACTTGAGTGCTGACATATTGGGGATTCTCCTTTTTGCAGTGAAAGAGTTAAACTTGCAAGCAGGTTACATCCAACTTCAGATCTGAGTGATGTTTGCCGGTTAGCCAAGCTACAATTCGTTGTTACTGGACATCCACCCATATACCTGTTTGTTAACTAGTTTCTATGTGCAGCGGACGGATTGAACGGAATGTTACTGGAGCATACATTGTGTATAGCAGTTCCGGAGCTCTTCGAATATTTGACAAATTGGGACTGGCGTTTAGCTTGTAACTAGAGTAACGCAATTTGTGGTCTCCAGAATCGCAGTCAACTTGTTTACCTAATGTGGTGCACGATAGGACGGTTGCTTTGCTGACTATTGGTGTTCTGTCGGTGATAATGCCAAACCGAACTAAATAATTCGACAGAGGGCGGTTGTTTTTAAAGGCACATTCATGCACCTGAACTCGGGTACAATTTGTCTGACTGAAAGCTATTTGTAGCAACTGACATCCACAATGCACAATCACTGCATATGTTTGGCCTCTATATTTAGGCGGTTAGGATACACATTGCACTACCCGGTACAGCGAAAGTAGATAGCGAAGTCTACTGAATACTTTATTATGTTAGCGCAAGTAAAAAGCAACTGTTCCACTTTCGTCGTTGACTGCAAACTTCAGAATGTGTGTTTCAGTAGGGGATCCAATTCTGGTCCTTTCAAGTGTTATCAAAGTAAGAATATTTCAAGATGATCATCACAGTTAACATATTTTTGCCGGTTGGAAACTAAGTAGATGGAGATACACACCTGGTTAACCAGCGTAATTAATGGTTATTTTTCATTTAAAGCAAACGAAGCATGAGAAGCGCACGTTTCGTTTCACCAGGGGTTTTTCTGTACTGCATTTAAGCTGGGTGGTTGTGTTAAGTTTGCACACTGAGCAGCGTCTAGATACACAAATCCACAGCATACTTTTGGCCCCGCGGGAAGTATCCTTTTCTTTGACTACGTTTTTACAGTCAAATTCCACTGCGAACCTACCTGGGGTATGACAACTGTTGTACTCTTGCTGTGTTGTCGTTGGCTGACCGATAGGAACCCTTACTTGCACCCCGGACGCTGCTGGGGTAGATTTCTTATTGTTGCAGACGGCCGACACATTCTTACTTAAACAACTGTTCACATTTGTTCGTCGTACTAGCAGCTGGTGGTCTGGCCACATTGGATCAATAGGTATCTACCTTGCGATTGGTTGATGGTTGGCATCACACCGTTTTGGTCCCTTGCTGAGTGGCATGAATTAACGTACGCTCTCACGCACAACTGTCTGATACCGGACGTTTGGTCGGGTCATAACGGATACCAGTTAAGCTTGCCACTTTTTCTGTGCGAACACTCAAGCAGCTAGGTCGGCAAGCAGCTGTTGGACGTATACTGGGGACCCTCACAATCACTGCCTGCTGCTGTGTTGAAAAATGGTATCAAGATTCTAGCCCAGTGATACACTCCCACTTTCCGTTAGCCATTCCATCACACGCGTGCATTGTGCCTTTTTATGGGGACCATAAGGCTCAGATTGCCGGTCAAATTGATAGTGTAATCTCCTTGAACGCAAACTAAGAGAAGGCTCAACTCGAATGGATAACTTGTACCGGCCTTCTCTAAAGTACCAAAGTAGGAAGTACAATGGGAACACCAAAAGGAACCTCTCACGATCGCTGTTTGCCTGGTATTTTGGCATCTGTCCCCACAGGATGTTGTCCGGATGAAATTTCATCACCGGCTCATTAATCCTGTGCATTACTGGCTGGAGACCTGAGCGCACAGACCGTTCGACTAGTGGCTGACAAGCACAATTTAGGCGACCAACACCGTTTGTAAATCATCAGGCAGAAAAATGTGAACGTCTGTTGCAATACTGTGATGACAACGGTCGGTTCCAAGAAAGTATTCAGTTTCCGCGCTTTAAAGCAACTTTCGACAGTAATCCTTAGATTTACGAAACCAGCTAAACGATGTTCTTGAGGTCTGATGGACGTAACATGCTATCAAGATGGGGTAGGTCGCTGCTATCATCAGCTTCTGGGAATCTTCTCATTCTACCCAAATTGCAGGGAGCACAAAGTTAGATGTAAACGAAGCAATACACCAAGTTAATTATGGTCCCATCGACAATCCTCGGCGACACCTAAAATCCTGATTTGTACACTTCTAAAATTAACGCCGCTGGTCGTTTACTACTCCATCAATCACCTCATGTGCGGATTGGTCTGTTCAGGCTTCTCCGCTCCCGAAAGCGACAGTCCTACACGCGTCACGAATCATTTGGCTCAGATAAACTCCCTACCGTTAATTTCAGTGACCCTAGTCCATGTCCTATCAACGTGCTGACGGTTATACTTCAGACACCCTATCTCAATAAAGTCGGTCCATACTACTGGTGTTCGGATAATATTCTGTAATTTCAAAAGCGGTCTACCTAAGTCATGTGGAAATCACTTAATTCTCATTGCACCAGAACTGTTTTCACTTACTGTATTTCGTAGAATGGGTGCAGCGCACGAAAACACATACGCGAAAAGTAAGCTGGTTTTCGTTTCGGATATGGTGGCACTGGTCACATATTCAGATCTCGCCAAATAGCTGAACACCGCCACTCATTTTGACGTCGTTTAAATATCAGGTATTCTTTCAACCAAGTTGACAGTGTTACACCCTGTGGGAACACCTACCAAGAAAAGGTACACCCAAAAAGTACGCGAACATTCTGACGACGACGTACTGTTGAGTTTCGATCATTGGTTTGTATATATTCTGCTGACGCTAACTCACCGGTTGTTAGGCCGCACCTTGAATGCGGGCGCTGAATTAGGCTGGAAGTTGCAGCCCAGCTGTCAACGTACTACTTGGGTTTAGGGCACAGAGACAATGACATAAGAGCTTGTTTCCTCGGGGCACTGCTAACTTGATTGCTGGGGTTCGAAGGCCATTTTTGGTTGAGGACGCTACCAGATATGTCCAAGATCTGCCGGCAGCGCTCAAACTGCTACTTACTACAACCACTGGTTCAGTATTTTCCTTCCTGCCTCTGCATTATTCACCACACTTTACTCCCCATATCTATCAACCATCATTTTTCTTTTTCTTCATTTGCTGTGGCACGTTCGCCACTTTATGAAGCCTTAATCGCATGATATATATATATATATATATATATATATATATATATATATATATATATTACACACAGATAAATCCACAAGCAAGTCGTTTAGGAGTTACTTATTTCTTTGTCTAATAACTTACTCGGTTAAGTTAACAAGTGGGGATGTTTTTCTCCAAGCAAAAAATATGCGTTAGTCACACTGAACAAAATCAATATAGTTGGATGTATTTTTCAAAACCGTTGTATCGAACAAAAATGCACGGTGACCGGAAAGTGCTTTATGTTAAGCTGCTTGAAAAGTCGTATTAATCTCAATTTGAATTCAGCATCGCTCATAACCGATGGAAACTCGCGTGTCTTCAGTGACTCCCCAGCCAGCGTTGTTCGAAAAGAAGCACTAGCCCCAAGCGCCAGCCTGTTGAGAGCTCATCAGCAGTTCACAATCGTGCTTCTGTCAGGTTTGAACTCCTGTCGTGTTCCCACGAGGCAATTCTGTTGACCACTACGCCACTGGCCTCACATTAGGTAAAGCCGAATTACCTTATGCAATCGCTTGGCCGCGTAGGCTTGGGAGTATCGTTCAAACTACACGTCTGCCTTAGAGCGGACACGGTAACTATCATGTTAACTTCAACCGATATATGATGTTGCACTTAGGTTTGAAATAAACTGGCTGAAAAGTTTGTGGGATGCACGAACTGCGCTCCACGGTGTTTGAAAAGCAAATCATATTAACCAAGAATTCCCTTCACTTGCCAGCACTCTTACTTTATTGGTTACATGTGCCTCATGATCGCGCCCGACAGCCATCGCCTTTGAGGCCCAATTACAATACGACAAGCAGAAAATCGCAATGGAGCCAACCCCACATCTTTCAAATCTGCGGGATTTCTAGTGAACGAAAATTTTTATTATTTGCTGTCAAGGTCAGCTTATATAAAAGTCTGTGGCCTAGGTGAGATGCACTCACAAGATTAAATTATACAGAGGTGACCGACACGTATTAGTAAAAATCAATTTGGTCTGCTGTATGCCGAGTCTTCCCATGATACAAGAACCAATCAACTAACCATAAGTAACTGAGTGGAGCAAACTTTCAGTCCAGCTACTTAATTTACATATCAGTTGAGTTACAGCATTTGAACAGACAAACTAATCGACACCGTCCGTCCATTTGGCCAAACTGTTTTTCGAACATCTCAACAGTAGTTTGAAAATCGGCAGCATTTCAATAACCAAATTAGTGTGAGCTTCACTCGGCCGAATCTGATAGAACTACACAAAATATAGCTTATCATGTTGGATGAATAAGAATGACCGTTTATTCAGCCAAACTTGGTTGTATGGCCTACAGATCACGATGGATAACATTGGTGAAAATGTCCATCTTTCCACAAGCGTAAGCATGAGTCCGTACTTAAAAAGGAAGTTATGCAAAGTGGCGTAAAAAGATTGTACTGTGTGCCCAAGACTACTTCTCATGGTCCAGTTAATATAAAAATAGCACCTTCTCCAGGTGTTGTTTCCTGAAACCTGAAAGGTGTACGTTTGCCCACATGCACAAAAAATAGCCCGTATCCGTCCACTGATCCTCACTCCGATCCACCTGCTGCTTAATAATAACCGGTTCCTTTTTAAATAATGATATCCGTACGGTTAGTTATGCGTCGTTATTATTTAGTGGTTGATTCGATGCGTTCACGTTCATCTGTTGATTTGTGTGATGGAATTTGCTCGTGGTACCTTTTGAACGGTTCCAAGCCATTTCCTCTACTCGGTCCATAGATTTTGTCAGACTTAGTATGAAATGCTGAGCTCACTCGATCAATTTCACCGGTATTGAAGGAAGACATGGAGCGAGAAGTTAACGGTACGTTCACTGTTATCATACGTGAGCGTAAAGTATTAGATCCCATATAACATGCAGGTAGCAGTAAGAGAAGAACCTTCACACAAGATGAGCGATGGTTATCACTTCCAAGGCAAACAAACTACCTATCGAATGATAACTATTGGGTGACACTGCCTCGGAAAACGTGAGCTGTCCTGCGCTTCGTCTTCGCCACAACATGTAAAACAAGACTACTGGGTCAATTGTGTGACTTGTTTTCATTATCTGCCTTGCAATGGATACGTTCAGGTTTCCTTTCCCAAGCTCTGTTGGCGTTGTCCGCCGCGTGGCCATCAGCAACACGCAATTTAATGTGTTCAACTATACTTTGTCACAGATAGTTACCCGTTCTGTCATCACAACCACAAGTAAAGTGACGAACTGTGAAAGCGCATTTCGGTAAAGTACGGTTGTGAGCAGCAAGTCAAAAGTGACATATGCAAACAAGACGTGTCGTAGACGCGAAAGTTCGATGCAACCAATATACCGGATAGTCTATATGTTGGCGAAGCAGTAAACCTCAGAGAACCTACAAATGTTAACATCTTGTGATGTGGATCCTCTTTCGTCATTGGTGCACTACTCCAATATGTTTGTTTATCGAACCGGCTGCTGACCGCTGACTGAGTGTTCGGTATTTATTTCAACTAGAAATTTGGCGGCGCCCATGTCGAACGTCTGTCCAGTTAGATTTTTGTGGACAAATATCGACGAAAATTGGTGGCCTATTGTTGACTAACTAGTATTTATCAAGCCACACGTTTCCGACTTGCCTGATGTAGTTTCTGCGGTCATTAGCTTTGGTTTCATCACTAGGCTTATCCTTTCTGTTGCTTTTGAATTTTTTTCGTTTTGCTAGCACTTTGTTTGTGGATGCCACTGGCATCTGTGCTTCCCTGCTGCTATATGGTCGTCGCCATCTTGTCGCAATTTCTATTGTTTTCAATACGCGGTACAACTACTGTTGCAGTAAGTTGTATCTGAGTAGAGTTTGTAAGTATTCGTCGCGAAAAATTACTCATTAGATGTACTTTTTCTCTTACTCTGTAAGTTTTGCGGTACTGCAGTGTGAATCTGCACTTCTGAACAAAGTTCAGATGTAGCCAGTTAAATGAAACAATGAGTGGCTGTTTTGGGGGTTGAATAATTGGTCCTTGTGTGCTTGTTATCTACAGACTGAAATCCTCAAGTTGTCAATGTTTTATTGGTGGCTAAATCGTCAAGACAAGACGGCACGTTGTTTCTTATCTTCTTGACGCTAAAAATGTTACAGTACGTATTCTCTTTCCCGAAAAGTCTATTAGAAGTGTACCTTCCAGATACCGTATCTGTAAGTCTGTATTGATCCTCAGCAGAGAGATGTCCTCTGGTCTTTTCATGCCGGCTTCATCCCCACAAAGTGCTTTCTCACTCATAGTTAGGGAGGAGTGGATCAGACTACGGCCACCATAGTAGTCAAGATGTGGCCTATGACTTTTTCTGGGATAATCAGCAAACTCAGTACGTCGTGTAATACGCCTCATCTGTGTTAAATACTTTCATTTGGACAGCTGTGGGAAACGTAGTGTATGTAAACATGATTTAAATGGAACTGCAATCGAATAATTGCCACAAGACAATCATTGGAGAGGTTTCAAAAGTTTGTTACAAGATACTACAAACACATATAACGATTATTGAAAATAAGTCTGCTCTCCCAAATAACTTGGCTAAATTTGTCTACTGGGGCTAACATTGTTTTTAATAGTTTCCCACAATTTTGTCCTTCACCTACTTTGTACATCTTCTTACAAGTTTTCATCACTGGCAGTTTTCAGTCAATCAAAATACAATTCTCGATCGCGCAAAAAATTATCAGGATCCAGTTTTACCTTGTTTCTATTTATGCATGAGGTTGTTTCTCTTAACGGCGGATAATTATGTTTTAGTATTTCATGGAACAGTCCTACTGACCACAGGCCTTACAGTAAGCTTGACAGAATCACTACAGATAAACAACTTACCATTGTTTGTTGTAAGGCTGAAGTTTTCCCACTGTCTGGTAAGAAAACGTAACAATGTTTCAGACAGTCTAAATTCATAGCCTTAAGATCAGGATTTCTGGGTGGAAGTTGACTGGTGCACAGCCTGTAGTGGTCCACTACACCCAGTAGTAGTCGGATTTTAGTTGACAAAATATTATCAATATAAGCAAGGTTGGTCCGCTTCAGTACTGACAGTGAAAGCTTGTCAAAAATCATCTCTAAATGTTTAATTTAGCCGTCCTACATAAATATTATGAAATATGTTTTAATAATCTGTAACATCTCATCTCAAAGGACAACGCACGCTTCGATAGCATAATGACCATGCCAAGGAGGTTTTGTCCTTAGAACAATAATTCGACAACCTTCCTGTTCCAACTTTTCTCTTAATCTATTCAATTTTTATTGCAGTTTAGACCAAAAATAAGTTCGGAGCTATAAGTTAACGTTGGGATATCCGACGTTATGGAATAAGTCCGGTTATAGAATGTCTGGCTACAGCTCGATTCGAACCAGAAGAGAAAATAACATACCCAGGCAAAAAGCACTGAGCTAAAAATCAAAATGGGAAGCTTTCATCGTTTAAGTTTGGACTCATCTACTAACCCAACTTTTTGTGTCACTAAGAATCAGCTGGGTGATTCAGAGGATTAAATTCTCAGGCAGGATTGTTCAAAGAGCTTGCATTTTCACTCACCACTGGACCTGTGTTGATATATTGCCCTACATAATTTACTTTTTACAGAACTGGTTAGCGACAAGCAGTCGTGTATTCAGCTAATATGCTCACAGCTTCAGCATTCAGAAAGGTTTTTCAGTCCACCTCTTTTAGAAAGAAGATGACTCAAGGCGTGTTTTGCCTATTGCTTCTAACACTCGTCAGCCCATAGACAGATAGGCAGAGACTCCATATATGGCAAATTAGCGCAATTTACTGCTAAATTAACTTGCGATTCTTAATCCACTTTCAAAAACTGATCATGTTCCTTTCATCTAAACATCGGGCTGACGCGTCGGGGGTCTTTTTTCCAAAATATTAGAGCCAGGTTGATTGTGTACATCAAATTACATATCAGAAAGCACCGAGCAGACTAAAGAGTGAGAAGAGAATAGCAGATCAGAGGGAATGGGAACTTAAAGCTGTTTCAACAACAAAGCTAAACTGTCTTCCGTGAGTCTTTAGTTAGCTTCGCGTAAAACCACACAGAAGAACGTGCATTTTAATCAGTGACTCCGAGCTTCCTGCTTGCTCTGTGCTCGACGGTATGCTCTGTCAGTGACTGTGTCAGTCGTCTGGTATAGCGTTGGGCCATTCATCGGGGCAGACATCGATCGGTTTTGTCAATATAGATCTCATGGTTATCGTACATGACCTGGCGGTTAACGTATGAGGCACATATGAGTCTGAATTTTGTGGAATAATTTCCGGTTCGATGCTAACGAATGCAATTTAGTGACGGGGGGTGTGGTAAATACTCCCCGGTCCTGGAACAAACCTGAAAACTAGTAACAGACTGTTAAGTATCACATTAATAATGACTCATTGGTGACAATAGTTATGCGTAGTTTTTATTGCACTCTGATTAAAATAACTTACAAAGAAGCGTCTAAATGAAAGCTTGACAGCGAGTTTAGTAAGGTTTTGTTTTCAGTGCGAGATACTTAATTCTTCGGTGAAGTACAGGAGTGTTTGGCACAACTTCCCAAGTTTAATGTCACGTTTAAACTTCAGACATGTCGATAACTTTCCTACAGGTCTAGTATTTAACATTTTTGCATATTGCATGTTTTCTTATGAGAACCTTTCCCGTCTTCCAAATGAACAACTTTGATAGGAATATTGCTTGTCCCAAAATAAATTACTCTGTTGTTCCAGGTAATTTAGAGAGGACCAAGAACAGCTCAGCGACGAGTTACGTGTTGCCTTGTCACTTGTACTGATTAAAATGATGGATGGCCAGGCATATTCACCAAATAACCGTCATCTTTATTTCGTATGTCTGTCAAAAACGATGTTTCCTATAAACAATTTCGACACCTCTAGTCAACTGGCAAATTGCAGCAATTGCGGTAAATCTTTTTTTTAGCGATTCTGTTTGAGGAAATATTGTCATGGACAGAAGAGGCTGGAGCGAAAAAATGAAAAAATAACGGTTTTTCCACAATTCATACGTTCCCTCTTTCTAAACAAACCCAACTGAACACAGTCCAAAAGGTAATAGTGAAAGATCATTGTGGCAACTGACTGTTATATTGTCAAGTTAGAACACCTAGAATATTCGCGCTAAATTTAGTTTGAATGAAGTCAAATAGCTTGAACGTCTTGTTAAATCTGTTTGCGTTCAACGGACTCAGAAAGTCGCAGGCGAGTTGAAGTCTTCACGGTTTTAACCTCACCAAATGCCCTCCTCAACACTCTGGAAGAAGAACAACCTAGGTGTTTGAAATGTTGAGCACCATATTAGTTGTTAAGTGGCTGGGCTTCTAGCTTAGAAACACAGGAATAAAGTCACCCGTTCCCGTCAGTGAATGTAGGCTAACTTTTTGACCAAATTAACCGTCAAATTGAGATTGCGTTGAAGTTTAATAGGCCCATCTGTGCTGTTTTATGATACTGAGTGCGCATGTTTGTTGTTTTAGAGTGACATCATTTTGCAATAAAGTAGGCTCGTTCTTCCAGGTGATACACTTTCACTCACCGTGTTAATGAGCCACACTCGTTCATGTATCAAAAAATTACAGCCAACTATTCCTGCACGCAGTTCTGAAATTCTTCTGGGTATCCACTCTCCTAACGAAGCTGTGACAATGAATTTTTGAAAATCCTTATAGACCACTGTTGAGGACAGAAGGACGTTCGTCATGTGCACAGACACACTTTCACTTTACAAGATATACGCTCCGCTAGACAAAGACACTGCCTACGTTTGATAACGACCTCTCTGAATGTCAGTCGGCCTAATTCAGCCTGGTGAGCGTTTAAATGGGTTGATGCATTCCGTGGTGGTTGTAGTGTACAAAATTTTGAACCACTTACTTGTTGGCATTGCCAGTACTGGGAGTTTGGCAACATACGCTGGTCAACACATTTGTTTTGTGTACGAAAGAGCTGCAAGCATTTAACTGGACGATGAGTCGCCATAAATACTCGAAGTCTTGACCTAAGAGTTTGGAGATAAGAAGTTAGAGTGATTAGGTTAAATAACACATAAATGACAACACGCTAAACCGGTTTTAATCGAATCCGTTAAGCTTGAAATCCTAGATTTTCGAGATTATTTCGTGGTGAACGGCGTATTACGATCATCTAGTAATTGCATTGCAAAAGTATACTGAAGAAAATCGGACGCCTCTTACAAATATCATGCTTATTTACCATTTCACAATGCAGTAATTTACTACCCACTTTGAGTCTATACCACTTGGTTCACGCTTGTTCTTTTCAGCCTTACGTAGTTATACAAGAAACAAATGTGCTGACTGCTTATGCTTCCGTCCCTACAATTATGGTGAATAAACATTTGGCGGACCGCTCATAAGTATAATGAGAAAATTATCAGGTGTGGGAAGGCGAAGTTGACTCTGAAGAGAGATGCAGTATACTTATACAACCAACAAATGAAAACACACAGCCAGTCAACAAAGCAAAAATTCACAGACAGACATGCCTGGTGACCTACGGGAAAGTCTTGTATGGTTGGCCGTGAGAACTGGTTGATTCTATTGCACTTGCGGATAAATCCGAAATTTGAACTTGTTGAACAACTCAACTGTGATAAACTTGTTTGTTAATGAATCCCAGTGAGAGCAAAAACTAACAGGAAACTGTTGCCCAAAAATTAACTTGTTAGTTGGGACACCACGTTAAAAACGGCCTTTTATCGTTCTTTCGTAAATGGTGGGGGATGTGCTACGGGGTGGCCGGAAGTTTGAAGAAGTCTCTAGAACAGGATCAGTGCCTCTAGGAGGTTGAGGAGTAACATATCAAATCCAAACGTTGGGAAATGCGTCAGAAGCATTCTTAGCTTTCTCCGATTCATAACACTGGAATTTGGACGGGTTCATGTGAGATTGTTTTTATTAGCTGGGCAAACATTGTGAAAGGACAGTTATGCTCACTTTCTGTGCCTGTCCAAAGTACTACCGACCTCCCATTCTGTGTCGGTGAGTCCAACAGATGTGCACCTATTACACACAACCAGGACTGAGATGGCCGTTAATGTTTGATTGGTTTCCTTCTTCCCGGTAGTTGAGGGGTAGCCTTAGCTATTTTCTTCACCTGTTCGACTGTTATTCCGCTATACACATTGGTGCCTTAGTGACCTTAACTACTACTTTTGGTGAATGCTTTGAACTTCTGATTTGAGTATGTTTGTATGCCACTGTGCAACATATAAATGTCCTGTAGTTTCCTCCTTGACGTACACGTTTCCGGAGCGAAACTAATTTGCCTTTTGCGTCCTTCTTTCGGTTTGTTTTCGGAACAATTTACGAGAAAAGTTGCTTCATTCTTGGGACCAATGTTTCTCGTTTTATTTATCGCGAGGAGAAGAAATCGATCTCCAGCAAGCATATTGCTAAGCCGTGAACGGACCAGCGCACTTTTTCGAGGGTTGAAAAGACTTACAGAGGATGAAACTGTATTAGGCGTTAGATAATGAGACGCAGCGAGGAGAAGCAGCTTCATTTGTCCTATTTCGCCTTTGATGCGTTAGCTCTTAGATAAATGATTTTTGCGGGGTACAAACGGGCTGCGGGTGGTCCTTTTTAATGACGGACTTAGCGACATTATTATCAAGTGGGAGTTTTACTACTTATACCAAATTTAGCAGATGAAACATATTTTCAGGGGACTTAGTGAGGGGAAAACGTGAATCCACATACTATAGTTCGATATGATGAAACCCTGCCTTACTGGCAGCGAAACTGCGTTCAGTATTGAATAAACTAATTGGAGTACCGAGAAGGTTAGTAATAAGATCAAATTTAAACAATAAAATGATAGATTGCTTAGATTCGCACGGAATTTACGAAACGTTTTTTTCGGCAAGACTATGGTGAGCTTGTAAGACCGCACACTGCAAGCACTGAGGAACAAAAAGTTTGATTTTTGTGAAGACTGGTAAGTGGTAGTTGTTGGAATGTTTAGCGTAACTCCTTAAAGAGTGTTGCACCTCGTGCATGTAAACTGATCATTGCTGTTAACCCAGCATATTGACCAAGATGCTTACCCATTAAATATGCCAAGTTAATAACAAAATAAACGAATGTTGATTGCAAATCAGGAAGATCTTATCTAGCGCACTCAATTGCCGTAACCGATCAACCTGCTGAATCTTATTCCTGCTATCACAGTCGAAACTGACCTACGAGTAGCATATCGTCAGAGAAGTAAGTAACTCAATTAGCTCGCCAAAGAAGGGCGCCGTACCAGGCGTACCAAAATGGAATGCGGAATTAAGGTTACTGAAAATGTACACATCAAATAACTAGGGAGGTGAAAATAGCAATAGACTTAAACGTGTGAAAATAAGGGCGCTTTTGTAAAAACGAAGTTGGCTTTAGTTAATCAACATTGATCTGTCGCAAGTGGCTTAGAGATGCAAATATAGGACCAAAAATATATGACCGCGCAGCAAAAATATCCCGTGGTCTAAACAGAAATGGCTGAAAACCACGTTACTGAGGCTGAGCCCTTTGAATTCACTGTGAAATCAACCGTTTACTTGAGAAGATTAGGATATCTCCGTTACAGGCAAGACGGTTAAACTTCAGCTAACTCATTCTGCTTCGACCACTCGCCCTGATAACCTGAACCACTTCAGTGATTTTTATCATCCACATGAACCCCATAACTTGGAGAGAAAACCGGTCTAGAATTCAGACAAACAGGATAAAAAATATCTCCACTGAAACTTT
This sequence comes from Paragonimus westermani, assembly GCA_008508345.1. NCBI lineage: Eukaryota > Metazoa > Platyhelminthes > Trematoda > Plagiorchiida > Troglotrematidae > Paragonimus > Paragonimus westermani. The sequence continues at coordinate 119,752 of QNGE01001248.1, read as the reverse complement.
AGAGTTAATAAGTCACAGAAAACTGAACAGTGACAAACAACTGTCTTTGATCGGTTTTCATAAAATCCATACAAATTTTTTCTACTGAATTTAAGACAAATTATACTGAGGAACAATTAACTGTCATGCTATTGCTCAAAGACAGACAATCTCCGAAACGGAACACATATGAGCTGGACAATCAAGTACCGAACCGGCAGCAGGACTGGAAACGTTTTGAAGATGTGGGTACAAACTTGTTTGATTCCCTTCCACGGCCACGGTGTGCAAAACTCTCTTATATGAACAGAGGTTTGGATTGGGTGATCGAGTTGACTCAATGGTGACTAATATTTTTGTCTGACGAGGGTGGGATGGTTTGGTGGCGTTTCACACAAGTAAAAGACAGAAGTCGTAAACTGGAAGGTTCAAAGTAGACTTGATGAGTAGCCAAAAAATAGACCAACCCTGAAGAACTTTTGGTGGGGATTTAAATTTGAAAACACAGACTGATCTTCCAAAATCTCGTTTACACTGTTTACATAAAGTTTCCCAGTTAAAGTGAATGTCGGGGCCAACTCACCTTACTGGTTATCCACCGTAGCGCGCCACAGCGCAGTGGTTAACATAACTACTTTATGAGTGATTGTAGATCTCGTCCACAGCCTTGCTCCTGTATACTACCAATCTTATTTACGGGCACATCAGTCAAAATTACATTTAGACTGGTGAAGATGTTTGCTAAGAGAAAAACTTCTTCACTGCACTTTGGACAGACATCAAGTTTAACGACGAGCTATGGTATCGAAATGACGGAGTCTACCGGCTGATAGTTCAGAAGTAAAATTTAGTAGCAGCAGCGGCGGCATCTAAATCCTACTATGAAAAACGTGACCGTTCTAAAGTTACGTGTGTAACATCGTTGAAAGCATGACGTGGTTTTATTGCTGTTATTCAGTTACTCAACCAGATACATCGTCCAACCGCATCTGTTTCCAAAACAGTAACAGAAAACTCGCCATATTTTTCAAGCCTTAGACTTCAAATGGTAACTAGATGGAAGTGTAAAACGTTCGCTTTGTCACGTAGCAGCTTGAATTAGATAATAGAACTGTACTTTTCCTGCCTTCCTTAAGTAGAGGTGAACCCGCGGATGGATTAGAAGTCACGATGCCTACATTTATTACTTCACACGTTTGTGAATGTGGGCCTAATTATCCGTGTAACTGTGGGATCATGGATGTAAACCTAGTTTGGTGAGTGCCTGCTAACAGTTAAGATATAGATTCTGCAATGTTACTCAAGTATTTGAAAGAAAATCAGAATCACGTTTATTGGGGTTTATCGAGGTGATCGTTGCAGGTAGTGATCGTAGAAGCCTCGATGTGAGGGAGGTGGTCCTCATTTGCTATGCGAACCCCCGACTCTGAACGTTCCAGTTGAGTTTATCAACTTAAGAATCTTTTTAATTGGTATGGTTTCTAACTCAAGAGATGACACGGAGTGGATGGGTTCTATCACAGACTGCTTTTTCGCCTTTTTGATTTGAAGCGACGTTTAGTCACGATTTCATCAAAAACTGATGTCTTGCACGCATAGGTCCGACCAACCATGGTACACAAGAGGTATGGAAACAGATTTTTTGTGAGGCACATAAAAAAATGTGCAATAACTCTCCATCGCCGTGGTCCGGGCCCTTAATTTTTTAGATAATCGTCTAGAAACCACAAGGAAAATGATCGTAAACCAAGGGTGGTAAATTACGCGGAAGCCTCATGTTGGCTTATTAATCCAAGAGGACACGTAGTTCAGCATTGAACCGGCACTAAATTGTTTTAGTTGCACGACCGCAATTTTCTTAATAAGCCTCATATGAAGGCTATTCCTCCGGTGTTAACTATCAAGTGGCAGATCAGTCGAATTCAATCTTTCTCGTATAAATAGTTCTCACATAATTAAGTGCACTAAATAGAGGCTTCGGTTACGTTTTATTATGCATACCTCCGGCAAAGGATAGTGGAGGAAAGCAATCCGGTTTTGCATATATATATTTTTTATTGGGTATTCGGAAAAACAGCAACGCAGTAACCCTGGGGATGTTACGTTTAAAAGTAGCAAAAAACAGAAATGATGTACATCTTGATATGTACAATAATTATTATTATTATTATCATTATTTTATTTATCTTTAGCTTTGCAAGTTTTGGCCACACTTTTTGGTTAAAATTATAAATAATCTGAAAATGTACGATAAGCAGATAGCCTCACCGGGGTTGTCAACATCTGAGCTACTTCTGTGTGACCATGTTCACAACGTATCGGATAACATGCACTTAGCCTACCTGAAGGTCAGTGGTCACTTTCGCTCAATTACTGATCAGTCGATAGTAAACCGAAACCTAGATAATTATCTTGTGTGTGTTCGTGTTAGCAGCCGAACCGGTGACAGTGGTATTGCAGGGAAGGAACCTGAATTCTGTCTGAGTCGGAGAATGAACGTAACGCTGGCGTACTGAACGGTGCACCTAAATTCGAGTGCACGCGTAATAGCGTTTACGTGATGAGTTTCGGTAATAAAATAAATTTGCCGGTCACAAAGAGTGTGAAGCTTCCGGATATACAAGTAAAATGGAAGACTGTTCCAGAAAGAACGACATACGGACCTCTTGCTTGATTGATGATCAGGTAAAACTACCAAGGACAGCTGGGATTGCAAACAAGCAAACTGTGAAAAAAGCGTCGCGTTGCCCCTTTTTTAAAACCTCTAGTTATCTAATGGTAACAATTATAAGTGTTGCCTAATGCGGAGTGTGCAGTCGAGGATTAACGTTGCCCTCGAACTCCATTGAACTTAGACGCGTTTTCTACATGAGAAGAATTAAATCGTAAACTTACTGCCGTTGGCAGATCTTGTGCACTCCAGTGACACCATTTTACAACGCTACTGAATTTTCCCGTTTTGCAAATTAGCGACCGAAACCATGTCTACAGTGTGTATGGGGATTTCAGTTGCAAGTTAAATAAATTCTTGGATACCTTCACCCCGGCTTTAAGCATATCATACTATAACAACTTCTGAAGGCATACAGTACAAACTGACCAACAGCTGCTCTAATAATAAGACGAATAAAAACTGATTTCAACATCAGTGATCACTAAAAATTTCAGTTATTTCAGCCGTCTTGTGAGGTACTTTTGTATGTTAGTTCAATTCATCAACACACTGGCTCTTCCACATGAGAGTACACTTTCCTGACAAACTTCTCCCAAGAGGCACCAGGTCTGAGCTTAGTTCTTGTCAGAGTTCGCTCCTAATGCGTATCCCTTACTTGACCGCCAGTCGCATTCCGGTCAGGCTTCCAGACGACAACCGTGCTGAGGTCCAGGACGCAGCAACTAAAACCTCATGTTACTTGACAATAATTGAAATATCACCTAGCAGTCTTAACACATTCAATGCTTCCAAACTGAGGAAGGATCTTACGTGTGACATCATCATTTGGGGTTAACAGAACTGTTACTGCATCTCCCTTCAGGAGCAATCCTGGCATTCTTCACAAGTAAGGCAGTTGAATGTTAGCCCATGATAATCCGAACATGCCTAATGTGGGATCAGTAAGGTTGAGGTTCTCACGGTTGCCCAATGAGAACGTAGCTGGATTTCGACTCGTGGCATAAAAGTGAACAAAGTGTGCGTTCTCGATTGGATTTGTTTTACTTGGCGTAGAATACGCCTACACGTCACGTGATTCCGCCAGTATCCTCAATTTAAATCGACATCTTTTATGCCACCTGGTCGAAAACGCATTTTGCATTGCTTGCAAAATCTGCACTTCAGCTAGGTTAGATCAGTGTCTAGTATTCTCGGATAAAACACAACAGCTCAACATCTACCCGGATAGATTCATCAAGTACTATGCCTAACTATCGGACACATTAACTGTAGCGCCCAAAAATATTTCATGCGAGTTTTCTGTTCAAAAGTCATTCCCGGATATAATAGTCTCCTGAAAATACTCAAAATTTACGAAGGGCATCCACTTCTGTAAAGTTCAGACCGGTTCTATTAGTCCAAAATCTGTTTACAAGTCCTTCAAAAATGTCGTCCTGACAAAGCAATCCTCGCTGCATGTACACCTTCCCGCGTAAGGACGGAAGTATTGACAAAAGTCTCGGGGCAAGTATTGTAGTGAGGAGATACGGTCGCACCATAATACTCACACCACTATTCAGTAGCAGCATGGATCGAGATGATCGCGGATCGAGATAATCGCGTGATAAATACGGCAGAGATACGGGATGGATCGTTGGAGGACAGAATGACATATAATGGCTTTCGCTACACGACGGAACTGATACATGGTGTCTAAAGCGACTGGAGTATCCTCAGAAGAGTATGGTGTGCAAATGAGTGTTTCCGTTTCTTGTCGTGCTCAGACGCTTAAGTAGTGTGTTGGTTTCTCC